>OX578138.1:5020923-5210923 GCA_951213105.1 Amaurobius ferox | reverse complement strand
TCCACATTTTGTTCACCATTGGAGGGAGAAATAAAAAAGCAGGCTTATCTAGTCTCTGTCTCATTATGTATACTACGTACGCAAGGGCTTGGCCTAAATCATTAAAAGCTTCCGGAGAGTTTATAGAGACTTAAAAAAATATCCATTTTCTCTGGTCCGGTGGGTAATCGGAAATCTTACTCCGTTAGGTTCTCCGCTCCGTTCTGTCTACAGAACGGTGTTCAAAATGCGCATAGAATCGGCCATTTGGGTCGCCCGGGGGGGGGGGGGGGGGTCTTCTGGAGGATTTGAAATATTTCAAAAATTCCTATTTTCTTCACCACCTCCCCTAGGGTAAAGAAAAGTTGATATCACGGCTCCGTTAGGTTCTATAGCATTATAAATTATGAGCGTTTAAAGGTTGTCTTCTTCTATTGGTCACCTGGGGGGTGGGGAAGGTCTGAAAAAACACAAATGCGTTAGGTAATTTTTATAAGTTTATAACAGAATTTTTACATTCATTTCTTTCTTCTTAATCTATATATGGAGCTGCACTGCTCTCTGTAAGTTGGAATTGCTTTGAATTTTATGCAGTTATTTGATTAAGTTTAGTGTTATCATTTTATCAAGTCAATAATTTAGAGAATTTCCTTAAAGAAGGCAAGCAATGTCAGTTAGGTGATTACGACTGTTTCGAGGGCGGTATAAGTCTCCTTCCTCAGGCCAAAAGAAATGATAAAACAGTATGCGCTGCGTCCCTAACAACCGCTAGAAACTAACTGCGACTTGTTCTTAACTGGCTTCGTCACAGTTCGTACTTAGCGATTGTTAAGGGTGCACACTGTTCTGCCAGTTATTGCGACCTGTAGAAATAGGTTTATAACGCCTTTGAAACAATTGTAGTCGCCTAACTGACATATGCCTACTTTCTTCAAGCAAGTTATTCAAGTTATTTTCTTACAAAAAGTTACGTTCTTGCAATTTTACCGTGTGTTTTGTGCAATGCTGTGTGCTATAGCACGAAATTAAACTTATTCAATACTGTGGTATTTAACAATAATCAAATAGTCTCAGAACTCGCTTACAGGGGGCATCCTCCCAATTTTAAGTACACTCACACTGTCGATAACAACATTCGTGAATCGATTTCGCTCGTATTATACGTTTATCAGCATAAAATAAACGATACCTGCAAAGGCAGCAAGAAACTTTGCTATATGCCACAATTTTACGAACTTCCACGAAAACACAAATTTAAGTCTTAATTACACACATTAATAACATTATAAAATAACATTATAAACACGAATTAACATTTTTTTTACACAAATAAATTTTTTTACACAAATTTAAAAAAAAAACCCAAATTGAAGTCCTACTACGCAGACAACTTGAAATGTCTCCAAAATTTAGCTTAGGTTACACGAAATTGTAACGTGTGAGCAAAATGTGTGAGAAATTTGAAGCTGGTAGCGTCAATGTGGTGGTCTTTGTCTGTGGATCTGTGCAACTTATCTATTCTCGCTCAAAAACTATTCGACGAAATTTCCCAAAATTTAGTACGTAATGATTCGTGAGTTATTTTGGTGTTAATTAGATTTTGGGATGATTCGGAAAAAATAGAACCGATTTTTTTTTTCGAAATGGGCCGCAAAAATCGTCAAATCTAAAATATAAGATTAAATATGCTAAAATGTATTCATCAAATGCTCTTGACTCAAGCGTAATTTTTAACGACAAAACGATTTTTCACTGTTGTTAAAAAAAAACTATTGAGTGAAATTTCTTAAAATTTGAAAGATAAATCACTTGTGAATGATCCTGGCGTTGATAAAATTTTGGTACGATACGGAAAATGAGAACTATTCTTCTTTAACGGAATAGCCCACAAAACCGTCTCAATCTGAAAGAAAAGAATAAGTTTGCTTAAAAGTATTAATAAATGAATAATCGTGCATTCATCCACACTTCAAATTGTATACATAATGTTTAACGACGAGAAGCGAATAAGACCCACCCACTCCATTAATCTATAGGATAATATGCTTTCGCGATGTTTAAGTTTTTTGAAATTAAAAAAAAAAAAAAATACGGCGCTTCAAAATGAATTAAATTGCTCAATGAAAATATCTGATGTGGGCAGCACATGACTTTCCTTACATAAAGTAATGAATTTACCACTTTTGCAATAAAAAAAATAGGTTATTCTTATAGTAGATACTTAATTCTTTCCAAGATATTGAATTTTTGCCAATAAGTCGTCATTTACATTGATTTAGTGTCATTTTTATCCATTTAGCGAGATTTTTGTTAAATTTGGCAACATTTAAAAAGTCACCAAGTTGGCAACATTTTGACAAATCCATCGCCAAAATCTCGCCAAGCGTTATGGACGGCGAAATAAGTTATTCTTATAGCAAATAAATGACTATTGGCGTTCAAATAGTCAAAGTATCTTTTCTCGTGAATGGAACGAGTTATATCCACGAGAATGATGTTACCAAATTTAACGCATGATATTACATATGGAAAGTGAACATGTTTCTCAACAATTAATATTACTTTCCTTATGTACATAATGTATAAGGAAAGTATTGTGATGGGGTCGAAAATACGAATTCGAGTTTTCGACGGGAAAGCACGTTTCAAGCATCCCTGATCACGAATCAAACATTTTTGAGGTGATGTTTGTGTGTATGTGTGTGTCTGTGTGTCAGTGAGACTGTAAAGACGATATCTCACCAACAAATGAAGCGATTTGAATGAAATTGGGTACAAAAATTACTATTCGTGAATACTGGAAGCCTATTGTTTTTAAACGCAATCGAATGTTCAGAATCCCCTAAATTTTCGAGTGAAATTTAAAAAAAATCAAAACCTTTAATAAAGTTACACAAATAGACATTTCTTATGTAATTATTCCTTAGAAAACGATCGGCATAAACTTTAGAACGCTAGCATGAACCGTTCTCGAGATATTGCGCATTGTTCAAATAAATTTATCAAAAAATTCCATAAATAAAAAAAATATTAACTGTTCAGAAACACGTTTACTTTTCATATGTAATATCGTGCGATAAATTTGGTGACATCGTTCTCGTGGATCTAGCTCGTTCCATTCATGAAAAAAGGTACTTTGAGTAATACTTCTGTATTTGAACGCAACGCCAATAGTCATTTATCTGCTATAAGAATAACTTATTTCTCCATACATAATGCTTAGCAAGATTTTGGCGACAAATTTGGCGGAATGTCGCCAACTTGGCGATTTTTTTTAAACGAAAATATCGCCAAATGGATTAAAACGACGCTAAATCAATGAACATGACAACTAATTGATGAAAATCTGATATCTTGGAAATAATGTAAGTATCTACTATAAGAATAACCTATTTCTTTTAGTGTCATTTCATTGCATTATATAAGGAAAGTCATATGCTGCCCACATCAGATTTTTTTGTTTTAATTTATGGGATTTATTGATAAATTTATTTAAAAAATGTGCAATATCTCGAGAACGGTTCTTGCTAGCGTTCTAAAGTTTATGTAAATCGTTTTCTAAGGAAAACATACATAAGAAATGTCTATTTGCCTAACTTTGTTAAAGGTTTTGATTTTTTGATTATTTTTTCAAAATTTCACTTGAAAATTTAGGGGCGGTTCTGAAAATTCGATTGTGTTTAAAAACAATAGACTTCCAGTATTTACAGATTATAATTTTCGTGCCAAATTTCACTCGAATCGCTCCATTCGTCCGTGAGATATCGTCTCCACAGACTCACTGACACACAGACACATACTTTCACACACACACACACACACACAGACATCACCTCAAAAATGTTCTATTCGTGCTAGGGATGCTTGAAACATGCTCTCCCGTCGAAAACTCGAATTCGAATGTTTGATCCAGTCACAATACTTTCCTTATACATTATACTATGTATATAAGGAAAGTAAAAAGGCATATTGAAACTGTAAACTGTATGCAATATCAAGTATGTGTGTCAATCTGAGCAATTAAGCTCAATGGATTACGAATTTGAGTCTGTAGGGAAAGCCATGTGCGACCAAATTATATTTTACCTTTCTTGTAAATAAATTGATGAGTATAATTGCACTATTAATTTTCATTCTTCAAATTTAAAGTGCGGACTGTCGGTGGGCTGTTAGAGGTGGCAGTCAATATCTACATTCAATGTCACCATGCTCCGTAACTCTTAAGAACTCTTTAAAACTTTGTTTGGCAACGTATGTCAGCCTTTTATGAAGAATAATTTACTGAAATAATTTTTGTGAGGTAATGTTGTGATCAATGGCAGTGGTAACGTTTTTTTGAAATAAATAATTTTAATTTTCTTCTGAAACATATTTCTTCAACTTTTATTTTATAACTTAATACTATTTTTTTTCAGCAAAATTTCAGAGAGTTATAGAAAAGTTTTCAAAAATACACAGAAATTGATGGGTTCTCAAAGCCAATACAGCGCGATATATAGTACGAAATGAAAAAATAATCGAAAAATTTTTTTTAGTAAGGGGCGGAAGTTGTGTCGTTATATGATATGTCGTCATGCAAAATTTGAATCATTTTAATTATATTATCTTTAGAATTAAAGAATATTTTTAGAATGTTTTCCGGATTATTTATTTTTCAGTCGGTTTAGCGAAATAGAGTTAAAAAATCCCTTTTAAATATATGTCTTCTTGTAGAATTTAAAGAATTTCAGTTAATTAATTTCCTCATGACACGAGAGTTGAAAATTGCCCAAAATACGGAAATACGACATAATTCAGTTTGTTTTTCATAACAGCATATATAATTTTATCAATCTCCATAGGACGTTAAAGACGCATTATGCTTACTGACTAATCATATTTATTTTAATATAGTTGCATACCCGTTCTTCGTACGGAGTATATAATATAAAGAAACTTATAATTCGCAATCATGTGCAATTCTGTTAAAATATTAATTTTATTGCTCCTAAAGATAAGTTTAAGAATATCTGTTTTCACAATGCAAAATTATCTTCACGGGCAGATCTGAAGAATAAAACATCCTGATCCCTTTTGTAAGCAAATTTACAAAAAAAAAAGGAATTGAATCAATATATGCAACCCCGCACTACTTATATTGTCGCAGATTAAAAAATATGCCAGTGTGTTAGTAGAAGATTACCCGTATTACAATATGAGTCTCAAACATCTTTGTCAAAATAAAAGAGATGACGTAATAAATTGAAAATATCAATAATCCCCGTACTCTTTATACCAGAAGGTTGTAATTGATTCCAATATATGCCAATATATATCAAAACATATGCCAATATACCTGTACTACTTATATTCTCGTAGATTAGAAGATATACCCGTGAATTTGTAGAAGATTACTCGCACAACGTATAATATATGAGTTTAAACAATTTTTGTCATAAATAAACAATTGCATAATAACTTGAAAATATCAATAATCCCTGAATCAATAATCTCCAAAAATATCAATAATAATAACGTTTAAACCTGAAGACCGTAATTGATATTATCCAGTCAAAAATGTTATAAGGAAAATCAAATCGTTCTTTTCTAAAATATATTTTTATATCCATTTATTTACTATTCAAATCGAAAAAATGATAATTAAAATTAACAGACAGATTTAATTTAATTGCGTTTCTGAACAACATGATATAAGATAGAATCTTCCTCATAAACTCTGAAATTGAATAGCCATTTTGATTTCTTTATACTTTTCATTGTTCAGTAAAAGTTTGTGAAATATAAACCAAGGAGATACATTTCTCATTTAAATCGTGTTTCAAGCAATTCATGTTTTCAGAAAGTGACTAATTAGTGCAAAAAATCTCCCCCAAACTCCGAGATACAGTTTTAATTCACTTTCAAACGATTTTCAAGCTTTTCGTTTGGATAAACCACGGAGTTAGAGAGTAGGACGCCTAGAGAAAAGTTTTGTTTTTCAATAATATCTCGACAATCCCTGGTCCTAGATACTTGAAACTTAGGCTAAATTTATGGGAGGCTATTTTAAGGCTATTCACAAAATTTCATCAAATTCGGTTGAGCCGTTCTCCCGCGATGATGAGACAAACGAAAATATTGTTTTTTACTAATATCTCAAGAACCACTGATCGTAGAAACTCCAAACATGGACTAAATTTTAAATGGGAATATTTCCAGGCTACTCACAAAATTTCATCAAATTCTGTTCAGCCGTTCTCCTGTGATGACGGGACAAACAGACAGACAGATTTTCAATTTTATTTATATAGATTCTTACTAAAAACAATACTTTCATTAGCGTTTCAATGACTGCCCAAATTGAACTAAATATGCAATTTAAACACCAACATTAATTTGAGTATCAGTAATATTATTATTATAATAATAAACTGCTTAATAATTATTAAACAATAATTATTAATTCAGTGGTATTTTATAATTATGCGTATATTATAAAACACTTCCATTCGTTTGATTGCTGATCTAATGGATCCTATGCAAATGTTAAAAATCCTGCAAAAGAGAGATGATGTAAGAAAAATAGGTCCACTTGAGATCCGCTACATGGTATACCCTGCACTGCCCCTCTATATATTATGTATTGTAGGGAAGGTAAAATTGTGTTACTTGTAAATATTGCTTGTGAAACTTTTCCAAATTAATCCTACATTGAACAAAGCAAATATTGTAAACAGTAGAATATTTAAAGTAGATCTTTCGACTTAAACTGCTGAAAAAAAATAACTGAAAAGTTAACTTAGTCTTCTATCAAAATTACACATTATAAAGCAAATCAGTAGCTATCTCAATCGATTTTAGAGACAAAAAATAGCCTCTTTCTTCAAAATATAAGAGTAGAGCAACCCCATCCACAAAGAAGGCGCATGTTTATCTTATTTATCTCACCTTTGTTGATAACATAGCATATAACGAATAAATAACGTTATCAACTGGTTTCAAAGGCAAAAATCAGCCTCCTCCTTTGAGGCAAGAAGAAAACAACAATATTAGCAAAATCAATAAGGCATCTGCAGAAGCAGATTCAATGTGCAGCAATATCAGGCATCTTCTTTGCTTTCACTACTAGTATGGTTGCTCGGTCTTTATATCCTGAAAATGAGATTGTTTTGGATCCAAAATCGGTTGATACTGTTACTAATTTGTTTTCACCGATGATTTTTCATTTTAGTATAGCTTATCTACTAAATGGAAATATTACTAAATTAACTAGCTCAGTACTATTTGATGAGCTTCAGATAGATTTAAGTGGGTTTGATAGAAATAGATAATAGTTTCGAGGACGTTATAAACTACTTTTTTCAGACCAAAAACAGTATGCGCCCTGAACAGAAGCAGTTCGTTCTTAGCTGTTAATAAGGGCGTCTTTGGAGTGAAAAAGGAGCTTAAACGCCCTCGAAACAATTGTAGTTACTTAACTGAGATTTGCCTATTTTCTATAAGGAAGTATTGTAAGATAATTTCTTTCCAGAAGAAGTTTTAATTAAAGTGACTCAATCTAAAGTTTAGTTCAGCATCATCATATTTATTTTCTCTGTATAGTTTAAAACTTTGTAATCAGGATGAGTGTGGAACTTTTAAACATTTCTTATTGAATTTTGTAATTTTAGAGTTGGAATTTATAAAAATTGTATTAGAAACTAATTTATAATTTCTACTTTAACAGACCATATGAAAATTGCATATAAAATAATTATAGAACCTTTGCAATTCGAAAGCCTTTTGATTATAATATTATTAGATTAATGCAAATAATTTAATAATAATAGAATCTCGTTTATCAGGAGAAATGTAGTGCGATTTAAATAAACAAGTATTGCAATAATCCAGAAATATCGATTATGTATCGATACTAAATATCTAAAGACTAAATACTATCGATAGAACATCCTGCGATCGTGTATAGACACGTCTATAGAGTTGTGTCTATGCACATTTCCCTAATTTGAACACGAAGATAAATGTGCCAATTTAGATAACATTTAAAGAAATTTAGAGCAATTTAAAGAATTTTAGAACAATTTAAAGAGGATTAAAAGTATATGAAACTACATATGTAAATATTCAGTACAATAATTAAGGATTTAATTGACAAAGTGTCGAAATGTCACTATTAATGGAGAAACTGCAATTGCCACGAAAATATTAATTAAAGATATCCTCTCATCTTAGACTCATTCATTTACTTCGCAAATTTGCCTAGATTTTTGATTTCTTGGTAGTATTTTAGCCTCTCAAAGACAGGGAAACTTACGTCCTTAAAAATTAAGTTGAAACCTCTTTTAATTTCAAACTTTAAAGTAAGCAAAAATTTACTTATTTAATTTTAAACACGTATTTAACAATTTGCAAAAAAAAAAAAAGGAAAAAAAGCAAAAATCAATCATGCATAAAGCATTGATTATGAAACACTTTCCAACTTCAATGCAATTTCATATAAACATCTCAAATACGATACATTCCTCGGTAATATTTTTAAAAATATCACAATACTACATTAATTTATTATATTTGAAAACTTCATCGAAGAAAATGAACTTCATTTAAATGATGGCATTGAAATATAAATTGCCTGGTTTAAACATCTCTAAAATGCGATACATTCCTCGGTAAATTTTTAAAATTATCATAATACTTCAATAATTTATTATATTTGAAAACTTCATCGAAAACAAATGAACTTTATTCAAATGACGTCATCAAAATATAAATCGCCTCTCTAGAAAGGCAGCACTTCATTCATAAACATTTTTCCAACCGTTCCATTCATTACAATACTATAATAATTTATTTTATTTAAAAATTTGAAAAATTGTTATCTACCATATTTATTTTAAAATATGAAACCTCTCTTATATATAAAATAATTAAACCCTTGAAAAGATATTTATTATATAATATATCTCGTGTCTCTTTCTGGAGGATATAGCGAGAGTCAGAATTTAATTGAATTAGTTTTTCTCTCTATATTAAATAATTTTTATTTAAAAAACTACCTAACATATTTCATTGAAATTTTTTTTATATATTTTATGAGATAATTTGAATATTTCCTAAAATTTTCGAAGCAATTTGTGAATTTTAAAGTCGCTTAAAAAATGTTTGAAAAATTAGCTCCTGTAGCGTTCAATGTATTTAATTTTTTCAACCTGGGTTCAATCCAAAACTAATTGGGTGATATTATTCATTTATATTCCCATAGGTCCCACAGACTGTCTGAAAAACATACTAAAATTTCATTTTGATAAAGTCATTTTTACGGCAATTATCGTGCTAACGGACTGACAGACAGACAGACAGACAGAGTGAACAAAGTCATAAACACTTTTCAACTATGTTATAAAGTGTTAAAAACGAAGCACCATGAAGAAAGTGACTGTTTTTATTGAAATTAAATATGCTTACAGCTCATACACACTTAACGGAATTACAAAATCAAAGTCGCAGTATCCATCTATGGTTATAAATTGCAAATTGAATTTTCAAATCAATAATTGCTGAAACCCCTTTTGGCGGCAATGAATGTTTGTATACGTCTAGGTAAGGAGTGATAAAGTCTCCTAATGTCATCCTGTGATACATTTTGCCAAGCATTCCTCAATTGTTGCTCCAGATCTACTACAACTTTATCTTTCTGTCCAAGGAATAGTATCAGCAACACGGAAACAGTCCTCAGATATGCGACCCGTATGTGGCGTGGCATTATCTTGTTGGAAAATGACCCCAGAATGACGTGCCAGGAAGGGTAACGCAAACGGCCGCTGGATTTCATCAACATATCGTTGAACTGTTAAAGTTGTACGCAAGATGACTAGGGTGACCTGCTGTCGTAAGAGATAGCACCTCCACACCAGGGGTAATGGCTGTGTGCCTGTTGAAGACCCAGACCGTCCGACTCGTCCTGAGGACTAAGAGCAGCTATTTGGACGGCTGTGCGCCTGTGTAAAACAAAAGCTGATTGGGACTGTTGGCCTTGGCACCTCCACACACGTACCTTTTGGTCATCTGCTGAAAGACTGAAACGTGATTCATCGCTGAACACTATGTGATGCCGGTTTGTTGATAGCCATGATGCTCGGTTACGACACCACTCAAACGACTCTGTCGATGTTGTGGGGTTATGAGCAGACGTCTTAAAGGTCGCCGTGAGATGGTGGAATGTACTACGGGTGGTATGGAAGAGGCTGTAGTATGTTGAATTGCGGACAATGATGCCGTTGGACCAGTTCGGGTCTGTCGCACAATTATCCGATCTTTTCTCGCATTCGTGCACCTTGGCCTTTCAGAGTCTTCATTCCGCCGATGAGTTCCTTGCAGCAACCATTGCTGCCAGCACCTTTGCACAGCAGTGTCCGTTCGGCGCAGGTGGTGACCTATTGCTCGGTATGACCAGCCAGCTTCACGCATCCCGACTTTGCGACCGCGTTCGAACTCGTTTAATTACTTATAAAGTTTTCGGCAACATCGTAACGGCATTATTGATTGTGTCTCCACGGAACTGCAACGCCGATAACGAGATAAACAGTCCACATTTTTTACCTGTTTTATAAGATGCTAGTTGCACAGTAGAAACGCGCGCTATGACCGAAGTTAACACTTATTGGTCTTGCAAATTTTAATCATTTGCATACTTGGTATAAAGGAATTTGCATGCGAAATTTCAAGATGATCGGATTATTTTTTAGGGGTGCTTCGTATTATTTTTGCCGAAGAGTGTATATGAAAAACGAAAAAGTGTTGAAAACGTGAAAAACAGTCGCCTCTTCCATTGTTGATATTTCCGGGGTTTTCTATATCATCAAGGAGCTGTTTGGGGATCTAAAAATAAGTTTCGGAAATTTCCCATTTTCTTCTCCCGCGGGGGGGGGGGGGGATAAAAAATTGGCTTTTGTAAGGTTCGGTCTCGTGACCGTTACTATATGTGTCCAAAGTTTCAGTGTTCAAGATCCCTGGGGCTTATGCAGGGTCTGAACAATTGGTATATTAGAAAATAATTTTCAAAACTGTACATATCCTAAAGAATATATAGGATATATATTCTTTAGAATATTATATACGATATAGGATATTATATAGGATATTATATAGGATGTTATATAGAATATTATATGGAATATTATATAGGATATTATATAGGATATTATATAGCATATTATATAGCATATCTACGTTCGAAACCATCACATTTTTTTTTTACCCCGATGGTCGGATAAATCGAAAATCCAGCTCCATTAGGTCCTTTCCCATGGTCTCTTAAAAGACCCTATAAGTATGCAAAAGTACTGTATCCTAGATCATTGACGAGCTTCTGGAAGGCTTAGAAACGCAAAAACGCGTTAGACAATTATTGTATAAATTATACAAGATAGCGAGAATGTTATTTTCTTGAAAATTTTCGAAATCGGTATTTTTAGATTAGGGGGGGGGGGGGTACTTAGGGGGTTTAAGTACCCTTCAATCTATTGATTTTTCACATGCACATACTGGTATTCTGCATTAAAACTGGAAATATAGGTGCTAGAGGGGGTTTAGCGCCCCCAAACTAATATTCATCGTTGTGGCTTTGCATTCGTTATGATGTTTAATATATTTTTCATTTTATATTTCCTTTTACTGCGTTATTAATTATGTAACGAACACAAACATAAATAATTTTCTATGTTTTCTAGATGTTAAGTTATAGAATAAATATGCTTTATATGTAAATAATTAAGACTGGAAATTAAGACTCCTCTCCGAGTTATATTCATTTTCTTTTATAACAACGAGTGTTAAAATTATGATGATTTTCCTGTACCATATCACAGAACTATCACATAAATTTGAAAATAGAGACACACAGAATGTTTTAAACTTAATATATTGTTCATGGTTGTTTTCTAATGATGAGTTGTAATAAAAGAGGAAGCAATCCAGGAATACAATTTTCTGCAAAAGTGTAACGAGATATTGATGAACAAAAACTGCAATATATCGATAATGAGGAAGTCTATAGTTTCCAATTTGTCCTCACTATTTTAATAAAATTTGAAATAAAAGTACCTTAATTTTTATTTATCAGGTGAAAATTTTCATTTGCTGACATTTTATGCTTTGAGTTTTGATAATGACGGATTGGAATGAGAAAGAAATAATTTTCTTTTGTCGAAGTCAGCAGTGTAAGAAATTAATAAATGATTCTTGATTTTGTTGCACCTTGCAAATATTTATTGAAAATTTTTAACAAGAAAGATCAATCATGCTTAAAGCATTGATTATGAAACATTTTCCAACTTCAATGCAATTTTATTTAAACATGTCTAAAATGCAATACATTCCTCGGTAATATTTTAAAACTTATCACAATACTACATTAATTTATTATATTTGAAACCTTAAACCTTCATAAAAAAAATTAACTTCATTCAAATGACGGCATTAAAGTATAAATTGCCTGGTTTAAACATCTCTAAAATGTGATACATTCCTCGGTAATAATTTTAGAATTGTCCTAATACTACGATAATTTATTATATTTGAAAACTTCATCGAAAACAACTGAAATCCATTCAAATGACGTCATAGAAAAAATAACACGCCTGGCTCTCTCTATAAAAGCAACATTTCATTCATAAATAATTCCCCCATTCATGTCATTTATCACAATACTATAAGAATTTATTTTATTTAAAAATTAAGACCATGGAGCTATAAGTAATTAAACTATATGCGTAAAACTTCATCGAAAAATATCGTCCTTCTCTTTCTAAAAGCAATGAATATTTCATTCATATCAGCTAAGCAGACTCCATGGACTAAATGATTTTGTGTTAAAGAATTACAGCAATTCTAATACAACTCATTCTACATATTTTGCTGTTTACATTTTACATAGGTGAAAAATAGGCTTAGTTGTAGAAATAATCAAATTTGGGATGAGCATTTAAACACAAATATATTGTCATTGCGTTGTTTCAGTATGCAGATGCACAGAATTTAGGCAAAAATAAAGTAGTTTTAGGACGGATACAACACTCAATATGAATTAAAAAGAACTTTAAAAATGATGATTTTGAGACAAGATGGATGCCATATATCATTTTGAAGTATGTCACGTGATCGTTTCATATCATGGTCACGTGATCGCTTTATATAAGAGGTGTTATTATTATTTTAATTTTTATTTAAAAAACTACTGAATATATTTCGTTGAATTTTTTTTTATATATTTTATGGAATAATTTGAATATTGCCTAAAAATTTCGAAGCAATTTGTGAGTTTTAAATCCGCTTGAAAAATGCTTGAAAAATTAGGTCCCATAGGGCTCAATGTATTTCATTTTTTCAACCCGGGTTCAATCCAAAACTAATTGGGTGATATTATTCATTTATATTCCCATAGGTCCTACAGACTGTCTGAACAACATACTAAAATTTCATTTTGATTAAGTCATTTTTACGGCAGTTATCGTGCTAACGGACAGACAGACAGACAGAATGAACAAAGTCATAAACACTTTTCAACTTTGTTGTAAAGTGTTAATAAGAAAAAAGGAAGTGTTTTAGAGATTAAAGGTATTTTTAAAAATAAGTGATACAAGAACAAAGACTATATTTTTATTTTCTGAACGATCCTAATATACCAATTGTAAACCACTAATAGTTGCTATGAAGCCGTTTGCGTTGTGGAGTTGAGTAAGATACGTCAAATAAGATACTGCCTTAATTAATTAAGATATTACCTTACTCTTGTCCTGAAGGAATTCCTTGAGGACAAGAGTAATGCAGTTGACCTGGACGTCTTGAGAGAAGTAGAGAAAGTCCTTTTCAGGGAGGTTGGATGTTTGACTTCTTTGATATCCAAGAGGTCAGTCTGCACTGCGAAGTTGAAACAAAAAAGGGAAATTTGACAGTGCAACAGATATGTTTCTATTGTAATAATTCCACTATTTATAATAAAGCTTCAGAAAGACGTTTAATCTTTATTTTGCGATGTAAATGTAAACGAATTTTCCACTTTTTCCTACATGTTATCGTCTGAAAATGAATAATCGATAAACAGTACAAAATATGCAAGCATATTTTGTGCTCCAAGCATGAGGAAGATACATACACACATCACTTCAAAAACGTTCGATTCGAGTTCGGAAATGCTTGAAACATGCTCTTTCGTTGTAAACTCGAAATCGAATTTTCGACCCCGTCCCAATACTTTCCTTATATATTATACATTGTATGTAGGGAATAAAAACACATGACAACGCTATTTCGTAATAAGTCTTCACATCCACAAGATTCTACCCATGAGTGCTTTGTCTATTTATATTTTAGAAGGTATATGAGACAAGAGGGAAGGGTTAGGTTCAAGGAGGTTTAAGTCTGACAACGCTGTTGAAACACTAATATATTCCAATAAAAATAGCAAGGAACGGAAGAAAACATAAATAAAAAATCTGATGTGGGCAGCACATGACTTTCCTTGCAGACTTAAATTAATTTTCTTATTTGAAATTGCACTAAATTTGGACTTTTAATTCAATTTTCGTTCTCATTTGGTAACTGGACTTATTTTCAAAGGTGGCGTATTGAAAGTGCGTCTTGAAAATCTTAGTGTAATGGGGTTAGTCTTATTCTTTTTATCGTTAAAAATTACGTATTAAACAAGCATTTAATGGATATATTTGAGCATACGTAGTTTTTTATTCTAGATTTTTGCGGATTATTCCGCAAAAAAGGCAGGTTAATTTTTTTCCCGAATCGTACTAAAATCTAATCGGCACCAGTATCGAAAGCCCAGACCGTCCGACTCGTCCTTGGACATGAGCAGTAGTTTGGACGGCCGGATCAGCACCAGTGTAACTCACAAATGACTTATCTACCGAATTTTATGAAATTTGATCTATTAGTTTTTCAACTAGAGTGGATATAGGCAATTTTTGTGGGTCATTTGACAAAACAAGGCGGATTAATTTGTCCCGAATCGTACCCAAAACCAATCAGAAACAGGGTCACCCACAAGTGACTTTTTGAACAATGACACAAATTTTAACAAGTGACAACTGACACAAATGTTATGAAATTCGTTTTTCAGTTAGAGTGGATACATACATTGCACAGACAGACACACACACATACAGACATCACGCTAAAAATAGTTTTTTCGTATTATAGAGGTGTCAAAACATGTAGATCCGTCGAAAACTCGAGTTGTGATTTTCGATTTGATTCCAATACTTTCCCTATGCATTACCATGTATTGCAGGGAAAGTAAAAACAGAATAATTGATGGAGGCCGAGAATAAGCGCTAACCTCAAATTTCAAATTTACTAATACAACAAAGAAGACGATGCAGACAAGTGCAGCAACAGACACAAGAACATTATATAAACATGGAACACAAACACAATTTATTATAATGCGGCCTAGGGACTAACAAGTGCATTCAGGTTGTTCAGTAAGAGATCGGCAGCAGATGCATTAGAATCGTTAGCAAATACAGTACTTAGAATAATGAAATAGTACTTCCGTATCGGTATACGAATAAATTTAAGCTTTCAACTTAGACTTGAAACAGCCATGTGGCTTTTCAAACTTAAGCTCATTAGGATAAACATTAAATTGTTTAAGGACTGACCACAAGAAATGCTTATGTAAAATTCATGATTAGCTTTAGGAATAACATAATTATAAGACTAAGAGG
Source organism: Amaurobius ferox (assembly GCA_951213105.1). Classification (NCBI taxonomy): domain Eukaryota; kingdom Metazoa; phylum Arthropoda; class Arachnida; order Araneae; family Amaurobiidae; genus Amaurobius; species Amaurobius ferox. The sequence continues at coordinate 5,195,225 of OX578138.1, read as the reverse complement.
ATTTGATGTTGTGATAGTAGTTGGGATTTTTAAAATAAAAAGAAAATACACTTTAAAATATATAGTTGAGGAATTGCTAAAATGTTAGATTGTATCTTTAGCTCAGTGAGAACTTCATCAGTGAGAGCTTTCTCATTTTTTTTTTCAAATTTAAGCTCATTCGGTTAAACATTAAAAATTTTAGGGACTAACCACAAAAACTGATTATGAAAAATTTCATGATTAATTTTAGGAATAACATAATTATAAGATTAAGGAGATTTGATGTTGTGATAGTAGTTGGGGTTTTTAAAATAAAAAGAAAATACACTTTAAAACATATAGTTGAGGAATTGCTAAAATGTTAGGTTGTATCTTTTGTCCAGTGAGAACTTCATCAGTGAGAGCTTTATCATTTTTTTTCAATTAAGTTCATTCGGTTAAACATTAAAATTTTCAGGGACTAACCACAAAAACTGCTTATGTAAAATTTCATGATTAGCTTTAGGAATGACATAATTATAAGATTAAGGGAATTTAATGGTGTGATAGTAGTTAGGGTTTTTAAAATAAAAAGAAAATACACTTTAAAATATATAGTTGAGGAATTGCTAAAATGTTAGATTGTATCTTTAGCTCGGTGAGAACTTCATCAGTGAGAGTTTCATCAGAACTTTATCATTTTTTTTTCAAACTTAAGTTCATTTGGTTAAACATTAAAATTTTTAGGGACTAACCACAAAAACTGCTTATGTAAAATTTCTTGATTGGCTTTAGGAATAACATAATTATAATTATAAGAACTAGGGGATCTTATGTTGTGATTCTAAGTAGTTGGGGTTTTTTAAATAGAAAGTAATTTCATTTAAAAACATATTTTTTGAATAAAATTATTTTAAATATTTATTTAGAAACATATTTTTTGAATAAAATTATTTTAAATATTTATTTAGAAACATATTTTTTGAATAAAATTATTTTAAATATTTATTTAAAACATATTTTTTGAATAAAATTATTTTTATTTATTTAAAATAAATTCTAAATATTTTTTTTAATATACTTTAAAATAATTAGTTTGGGAATTCCTAAAATGTCAGAGTGTATCCTTAACTCACTGAGAGCTTCATTATTATTGATGCACAAAATCAATTAATACAGCTTTGATTGATTCCGAAATGTGGGATGGTAATTTAGGATAGGGGTAGCTGTTTTGTCTGAAAACTTTGTCCTTGCTGTAAATGACATTTACAAGTCACTAAAGATCCTTTCGGGGGGCGATGCTGAGTGCAACTATTCCTGATGAAGAATATCTTTTTTGAGATATTTTTCAGCAGTTTTTGAGATATTCTCAATAGAAAATTTTGGTATTTAATAGTTGATTGTTTACAACCGAGAGTCGGTAAACATTCCCAGCTTAAAAAGAATCGAGCCTTTTTCATAAATTTGTATAAAACTTCAAAGTGCCATAAATATTCTTTTCCACCAAAATTTCTCTTCCCACTTGTATTAGAAAAAAAAAATCATTCCACATTAGTTATTATTCATGGAATATTCGCAATCCCTCTTAGAAGCGTTCCCGATAAACACTACTGCTTTAATTCTTTGGGTCGTATTTGCAGAACGTCCGTGCACTCTCCGTGCTTTTATTATCTGCTGAGGTAAACATGGTAAAAGTGCTGCAAACACGCTGCACCGTCCACAATCCTGAATTGCAGTGCCTGAGGATAGCTAGATAGAAAATATTCCTTGTCAATGTGACGTGACAAAAACATGATCAAGAGTATAATGCTCAACCTTTTAAAAACAGTTTTTGCCAAATTTCTCTAAAATTCTCGGCTCGAATATTCATTCTCACCATCCTCCCCCCCCCCCCTCCCCCCCCCCCCGCTACTCATTTCTATGATACACAGAAAGCATTTCTGATGAGAAAAAGCTGAAGGAGTATAAGAATTCTATCCTGAAATTTCAGGGGGGGGGGAGAAACAAAGGGGAGAACGTTCGAAATGAGTGGGGGATTGGAAGAGAGAATGCACAGTGCCTAGAGGAACAACCCTTCGCTCCATCGACCAATAAGAAGTCAGGGGATATTTCACACGAGTTTTTAAGTAAATAAGGAAAACGAGCCTTTCACATTGAATATGTTGCATAATCTTCGCGTTGAAGATTACACGGCCTGCCAGGAGTGGCGCTGCCGTCGCGTAAAGTCCTTTACAGCGAGCGCCTTGATAAGAATGATGGTGTTTTATAGGGGAGCAGAAGGAACTGAATTTAAATAATAAGGGTTTTACAAGTTGTCAGCCATGATCTTAATGATAAAAATTTTGCTTTTGTTGTCGCTAGCTACTTAAAAATATGTTTTTATTTAGTTCTCCGTCCTCTCTCTCTCGGCTCCTTTGTCACTGGCGGGGAGCATATTTGAAATTATGATTAGTTTCTCAGTGCGTGCGTGCGTGCGTGAAATATTTGAGCAGCTTAGAATTCATTTCTCGGAGTAGTCGTACTCCTCTTTAAGTAGCGATAAATTGCGTCGTCTTTTTTCGCACAGAGGTTCTGTTCGAGAAAGATTATTTTTCATGCATCACTTATATGATTTGTTTGGCCTGTTAACGACGAGGATGGTGTGAAGCTCTCCCTTTTATTATTATTTTCTACATCCTCATTTGCTATTCTATAATTTGCGAGCGAAGAGTAATTCCCAATTTCGTATCGGCAAAAATAAATGAAAATAAAATTTTCCCTCGTACAAAATAAATATATATATAAGTCCGAACTCAAATCCGCCCCTCTTCTTTAGCTCGATGAATCTCTCTGAAATTGCATCGACGCACTGATAAAAGATAGCGAGAAAAGTAATTAGTTTCCGAAGCGCACGTGCCAGAGAACTGGGAGAAGAATAATAAAGGAAATAACCCTCAATAGTTCTGATTATTTACGAATTCAATATTAGAGAAATTTTCTGATTATTGCGTATTTCGTTTGAACTCATTTCAACGAACCAAAAACGAATGCGAAATGTCTTTATCGAGAGCCATTTTCAGCAGAAAATTAGTTTCTGATTCATAAACAAACGTGTTTTTATAAGAGAGAGAGAGATCTTAGCTTTATTAGTTGAGAGCGTTTTAACAAAATAACTAACAAAGGACCATCCGAATTGGATTCGTCTTATGAAAAGTAATCACACGGTTATGTAAAAAAGATGCTTGAGAATTTTCTAATAAACTCGATTCTTTTATAGAAGAGCAAACTAAAATAAAGAACAAGCTGTATTTTCTTACCCCCCCCCCCCTTTTTTTTTATCTTAGAACTTCTAACCCTTTTATATACGTGAAAGAATTGTGAAATTTGAATTCAAAAGAATTTTAAACTTTATTTGGATGAAGGATGCTTTTTAAAAGAAGCTGTATTCATATATATAAATACCTAAAATTGAATATAAAGAAATATCAAAATAAAACTTAGGAAATCAGCTAAGCAGTGTTTTGAACAAAATAACATGCTTATATATTCGAATATTTTATGTATTCTCAAATTTCTTCAGACCAAGGCATAAAATATGGATTTCTCAAATACTTCTGAGTTTCTGATTAAAACCATCGAAAGTTAACCCTTCCTTCCTCATAAGGGAAAATTTGAAAAATATTCTACTTTGGAAAGGTTTAAAAATTCTCTAAAATTATTTTACAAAATTTTATTCCTGAAGATTTTTCTTACAAATTTAATAAGAGAGACTTGTATCAGTTTCGGACTTTCAAGCGATTTTCATTGCAAAGTTGATAGTGATTTTTACATAAAATAGTGTATTTACTTATTAAATGAAATTTTATTTCATATGTAATGTAAAGTCTACTTCAACTATAGAAGAAAAGTCTGCCCTTCCAGAGTAGTGTAATGGCCGGAGCGTTAAAACCTGTAATTCAGATCTCGTTTGGGACACGTGAGTCCCAACCTGAGCCCAACGCTTGGGACACTTTTGTAAAGAAAATCTTTGTAAAGAAAATCTTTACAATTAGCACCGTAAAGACTAACATTCGAACAACGGACTCCGTTTGAAAAGTCGATAAATTCTATCCATTGAACTTCTAGGAAATAGTATTTACTTCTTTAAATAAATAGGGCCTTAAAATGATTAAAAATATTACATACACTATGAGAAAGAATTATTTGAATACTCCCGTTCTTCAATATAAAGTAGATAATCCTGCAGTGAACTTGACTTGTTTTTCTCAAAATTGCACGCCCACTCTTCATATGTCATGCACGTGGTAGAAACACTACAGGAAGAACCGTGTTGAGCTTGCATATTTATAACAATGTGCTATAAGATGCCAAATTAATATTTCATAGGGAGCAATAACAAATATTTAGGACTCTTGAATTTTTAATTGCTTACTGAAAGCCCTGAACTTCTAACGGGTAATCTTTATGATAAATTCAAATGTTAAAATATAGTCTCAACTTTTGAATTTCACCTTACCCTATCTTGAAGTACAGGACAGCATATCCGCATGGGAACTACTTAGTTTCTAGAAAGATAAAAGCCACCGACCTTACATTGCGAGTGATACTAAAGGATCACACATGAAATGCATTAATTTATTTTATAGAAATTTGGTGAGGTTTTTCCTTTTATACGTGCAAGTTCGACATCATGATCCATAAATATAAGTAACAGTAAAAGTGAAACTAAAGAGGTCAAATTTGAAAACCTTGTGTAAATGAAACAGCATACCTGCAATTTTCTACTAAAAATCACTGAAAGATGTTAAATGTAATTTCGGTTAAAAGTAATCCGGAACTCCACTGATATTGCAATAAAGAAGCTGTTATTTAAAACTACAGGACGCTTTTCCACATAGTATATAAGTGGTCGTTGATGGTAGTTTGATTGTACTGAAGATCATACTGCAGCTAAATAAGGAGTATTGAACTCTTGGGTCATCACATCGCCTACTTTATGAGAGGAAAAAATCGCAAAACCATGATCCAAGGATTGTGAAAGAATGACCAGGGAGCATTTGGTTCTTTAAAAAAGAATAATTTGGTTATTCTGTGACGTCCACTCCTGAGAATAAGAAATTCAGATGATAAAGCCTTGGTCTTATCATCTCTAGAGGTTGGTGATTTTTAATCCTTACATAAAACTAAATAAAAATACATGCCTATGTGATGCTTTTAAACCGGGTGTATGGGGTCCACTTTAACGAAAAGAAGCTGAATCTTGTTCCAGTAGCTCAATGGTTAGTTCATCAGCTAGGCAGGTCTAAATTCCGCAGTTCAATGCCAGGCTGCTGAACAGTGAGACGTTTACAATAGCACCCGAAAGAATGAACCCTGCAGGTTAGATGCAATAGTGAAGGGTGTCGGAAAAAAACCCAGTTACGAATTTTCAGTAGACCCTGTAAAATAGGGCGCCAGTTTCAACATTATGATCATACAGAATGCTAGTCTGGATAAAAAACAATAAATAAACGAAGAGTTTGAAGGCGGTCGTACAGATTTGCACGCCGATTTGATTGCAGAGGAGATTATAAGGTCTACTTCAATGAAGCTAAAATATTGTCTCAATAGTTTAATGGCTAGAACTGGCTAGATCGGAGATCGGGAGTTCGATCCCAGGCTGTGATAGTGAGAATTTTACATTTATATTAAATAAAAATGAGATCACTCCTTGACATGATGTCATAATTCTGATTGATTAACCACTATTAGTTAAATAAATCCATTGGCTCCCCGCTGGTTAAACGATATATCTACAATCGTCAATCCAAATAGACCGTTAAACCCGTCTTCTTCTGAGATCCTAGGATAGGATGTTTGGCATTTTTTATCCGACCGTTACTAGTTATTTAATTAATTCTTTTTTTGGAAATTTTTACAAAATTTTCTCTTAAATCATAGTTGCTCCTATCTTCATCTCTAATCACTTTTTCTTTAAAATTAACTGGAGTGTGGTTCAACTGAACCTTTTCATACTAGGATCCATTTTTAAGTAGCGTGTTTTTCTTTTTCTTTTTTTTTTTTTAAACTGAAAGATCGGTAGCATTGATTCAAATCATTACAGTTATAGCGTGTTACCCTTCAATTTAAAAGTCTTGAAAAGATCTTTCGATTAATATAATACTTGACAATGTATCCGCAGTGGGGGGGGGGGGGAGTGATACGTCACGAACACAAAAATTGTATCGACGCTACTTCTCACAACAATGATTGAAGCAATGATCGCGTTTATTCAGCTATAAATAAACCTTTCCAAGCGCAATTATGTAAAATATTGCCCCATGCTATCATGTTAAAAAAATATTAAATTTCGAATCCATTTCGAAATGTTTACTTGAAGTTAAAAATATTCTATCTATCTAGTTCTAGTCTAGATAATCCGGTTATAAAATTTTGTAAAACTCCGTTAATATTTATAGCAGCTATCGTGTACACAAGAAATCGACCCCAGACAGACATCACTCCAAAAATAGTCAAAAGTGTTCAGGAGGGCTTAAAACATATATTGGTAATAAAATTTCGTGAAAACAATACTTTCCATATGCTATATTACGTAGTATCAGAAAGTAAAATTGTTATGATGTTATAATAATCCGGGACGTCCGATGTCAAAAAGCTTGAAAAATGTTTCATTTTTGTTCATATCAGTTTAAAATTTGAAAGCACAGTTTACATTTAGAAAAAAATATAAATCTTAAACTTTACAAGCCGAAAGCATTTCGTCTAGTATTTTAGATGAATATAGAATACAAATCAAAAATATTTTGAGCTCTGTTTGGATAAGTATGTTTTTAAAAAGTTGGGCCATGTATATAAATGGATCATATTGGATGAAAAGAATTATCAAAGGCAGACTTCTAAAAGTCTAGGGTAAATAGGGTTTTTATAAACATGATTCTTTGTAGCAACCTATTCAGTTAATTTCTGCGTCCGTGAATTTCTAATAGAACAGAAGCAAATGCACCCACTTTCTGTTCCAGTAAACACTTCACTGGAACGGGGATGAGATGCGAAGCGTTTTATTTTGAGAAAACTCTGAAAGGATGTGAAATTGAAAAAATCCTCAGAAATAAGAAGCCCCTATTTTGAGCCATTGCTGTATAAATACAAAGCAAAGTTTATCGCCTTTAAAGTATGTTGTTACGACGTATCCTCTGAAATGGCGGAGGTGTACTCTCGGTATACAATAATGAGTCCAAATTTCTGTATAACTAACACATTTATTTACGAACATATCCTGAACATTAACAATATACAGTAAATAGCTCGATAAATAATATCTCACAGGATCACTCAACAACTTTGAACCGACAATTCTGTTATGGCAACCCTAGATTCACATCATAGGAATGACTGCCTGTACGGTGTTTTTCCCTTCTGGCTCCCAAGACCTTCCAGTGAAGTGCACTCACTCTTCATGCTCGCCGCAATATTCATAATATAAGGCATTTCAATTTGACTATAATGTACTTACTACTAATGTAATACTATCAGTGTTAATGTAATACTATCAGTTAATGTATACTATCAGTGTTATTTGAACAAATAAATAAGACACTTAAAAGCAAGAAAGTGCTGAATGGTTAGATCATCCATCACGATCCGTGGACCATGGCGGTCATTCCTAGCCACCCGGCGGTGCAGTCGATCAGATAATCAGTGAGAACAAAACATCTTAAAGGGACCAAGAAAGCGAATATAGACTCAATATTTTTTTACTTTATTGTTGCATTAAATAGTTCAAAATGTTATCTTTCCAATGATGTATTGCACTAATTAATTGAATAAGTTTGAAAGTTTTGGGGGTTCTTCTTGAAACCCTTCACAGTCCCCTTCAGCTATCATAAATTTTAATTCCTTTTTTTTTTCTCAAACTTGAATTTTACAGATTCATGTTCATTTCTCTTAATATCGATCAAACTTAATGGCTTCAATTTTTTTTTATACATTTTTTTAGTAATATTGAAAATTTCAACACAAGAATTTAGATATTTACTTACAACATTTTTTTAAAGAAAATTAAATGTCATGCAAATGCTATCTGAAAAGTGACTCACAGTTAAAAAATTATATTAAATTATAATTTTTATGTAGAACAAAGATGGGTCGTTAAAATGCGTAAAACATATCTCTCCATAAAATTTTTAGACTCCTAGCTTTAATGCTTTCTGAGAAAAAGGTACATACGAGTATAAATGGTAAAATTTCACACGGAGGAGAAAGGGCTGTTCCGACCCTAAGCCAGGATATCAGAATTTTTCTGGTAGAAGTATATTGTAATATCGAATTTAGTAATAATGGGGGTGTTATTAGCCCCACCCATCAGTAATAAATTCTAAGCTCACTGGAATACAGCAAAGTAACTTCTGTCCTATAATAGGACGTTGCATAAAAGCAAGAAATAGCACACTTATTTAACATTGAGTATTTCATGCAATAATAGATTTTGCACTGAAAAAACCTGTATATTAATAGACTTAATGTAACTCGAAATATTTATCGCATGCTATAAGGAATCAAACTGAGGATTCCTGAATTGTACTTTGATGCTCTCAGCTACACCACTCTAGACATAAGGAACTCGCTTGAATTGGCTTACAAGTGACTAAAAACAAAGTTTCATATTTCTTAACCTTTTGCTTACGGGTGGGACAGCGTCCATACCAAACGAAGAACCTCTCAAAAAGTCAATGGACGCCAATATCTGCAAAGGGGAATCGAACTGTTTGGGATAGGGTATGTCAAATACCTGTCTTTTTGAAAGGTTCTTCGTTTGGGATGGACGCTGTCCCATCCGTAAGCAAAAGGTTAAATGAAATTTTCCTTGGTTTGTATTCTCAAATGTTTGAATGCCCCCAAATTCTTTGTATTTCAAAAAAGTTCATCGATTTAAATTATTTACCCTTCCTTCCACACACAAAAAAAGAAACTGTTGTAATAAAAATTATTCGGAGGCTTTTTTCCTTTTGTTTTAGAATGAGTAGAGAAAGTGCATTGTAAATTATATGTATCTGAAACAACTTATTTTATAAAAGCTTACTTTCGTAAAATGCAATTTTAAACTACATACTTTTTAACGTCTAAAAATGTAAGAAAATTCAAGATGTTTTGAAAGATAGTTTTTTTCCAAATTTAAATTATAAATTTTATGAAAATTTATTGTCCAAATTGTACGAAACTTTATATAAGTATTATACTTAAAAAGAAAATTATCTCTTATAATTCCCTTATTTTTTTACAACTGACTTTTCAATTTTTATTTCAAATTAGAACTTTTGCATTTTTTTACTATTTTTTCTACTTTTTTTTCATTATTATTACTATTATTATTTTTAATTTTAAACTAATTTTCATCCTACCATTTCTTTTGGGTCATCAAACTATACATGTTCATTCAAACTACTTTTAATTGGTAAGTTTTCATTAAGATAGTAGTTGAAAATGTGTTCTGTTGTACATAAACACAAAAGTACACAAAACACAAAACTTCCTGTAAGTTTTTCCATTCAAAAAATATATTAGTGCATAAACACAGCGCACGGAATAAGGGATTCCAGTGATATAGTGATAGAACAAAATAGACAAGTGAACTTTAGCCAGCAAACTAGATGTCTCTTGAGCTAAAGGGAATAAAAATTGAACTGTGTCCATCAAATGACCGGAATATAAATTATTTAAGATGTATTTAATTTTTTTTGTGTGTGAGATTTCAGTACTTTTTGTAAATATATTTATCAACACGATTATATGCAACAATTATATAGCCGGCATGTACTTTATCGCCAAGCGCCATTTATTCATGTTATTTAAAAATGTTGAAATTCTACACCTTCAATTTTTAAAAGAAAAATGTGTATCTCCAAACAGAACATACACAAATGAACCATTATTGATTAAAAAAGGTTTTGTTGTTTAGGCTGTGTGTCCGTCAGTGCTGCAGAAAATAGCAGAAAAATCATGTTTTTTCAATTTTGGAAGTTCTGAGTTAAATTTACCTGCAATTTTAAGCCAAAAATATGCACCTCCCATTAAGAACACACAAAATAAGCCATCATTCGTTAGAACACAGAAGGTCCGTCACCACTGTAGAAAATTAGCTGGAATGTGGCTCAATTCGGCTTTCTCATAGCAGAATCCATTTTTCAGTAACTGTTTTTTTTTTCAAATTTTACACAACATATTTGAAAAATCGGTATTGTGTGCCCTACTATTGTGAATCTTACAACTATAGCGTGTTACCATTCACTTTAAAGAGCTTGAAAAAATCTTCGATTGATACAACACTTGACAATGTTCTCATATCATAATCCATTTTTAAATAGGTATAGTAGCATCATAATCCATTTTTAAGTTTTTAAGTAGTTGTGGTTTTTTTATTAATTTTACAATTAAAATTTTGAAAAACGGTATCGTCGATCCAAATGATTACAATTATAGCTTGTTGTCTTTCACGTCGAAGGGCTTGATAAAATTTTTCGATTGATACCATACTTGTCAATGCACCCACGAGGGGAATAACTCCCCCCCCCCCCTCGAGTGGGGACAATGACGTCATAAACAAAAATTGTATCGCATCTGTTTTTCACAATGATTGAAACTATTAACTCTCGTAATCATTGAGTTATCAATAATCCCTTTTATGTATGATTATAACACATTTTGTACTATACTGACATGCTAAAAAAATTTAAAACTTTGAATAAATTTCGAAGTTTTCACTCGAATTAAAAAAAAATTCTATCTAGTTTTAGATTTTTCGGTATCAAAGTTGGATATAAAGTTTCGTGAAATTGCATTAATATGTGTGGTCACTATTGTATACACAAGAAATCGACCCCAGATATACAGACAGACAGCCATCACTCCAAAAATAGACAAAAAGTATTCAGGCGGTCTTAAAACATATATTGGCATTAAAACCTAGAAATCGGAGATTTTTGTGAAACCCATACTTTCTGAATACTACGTATGAGAAAGTAATAAGTAAGGGAAGAAGGTTAAATTGGATGCATTAATCAAACTATCATTGAACGGAAATAGTATATTTTTATTTACTTATATCTAAATTTTCTCTTAATAAATATTGGCATTTATCAACAGTCATACTCAATAATAATGCTATTGTGAATCACTGATAACTCACACTGCTGCTAAAGTGTGAAGAGGATAAGTAAGTTCTTAAATATGTCAAAACACGTCTAAAATATATTAATATAATTAGTAAAGACTACAAATATTGTAAACCGTCTTTATTCAATATACCACCTACCACCAATGACGTACATATATATATATATATTCCCTTATAATTTAGCCTATATATATATATATATATATTCCCTTATAATTTAGCCTCTATGTTTTCTTTTATCATCTGCCACTTTATTTTGTAGCTCTTACTGTTGAATATCGCCTTCCTGTTATTTATTTCTCACGATTGGCAACAGCAGGTCTCAACTTTTTATTTTTTGCGATTGGCAATATTTGTCTCTTTATTCAAGACACCAATGGATCAAACATATGCAGTGTTTTTTCAGGTATTCTTGTTTCCTATAATTTTTCAATCTTTATGCATGTCATCCAAGTTGACAGCGTTTATAGATATAATCAATCACTGATATCAGAAACATGCATTTTGTGTTCATTTTGATGAAATACTTGAACTTGACGAAGAATTTTATCGAAATGAACATTTCATTTGTTTAGGCCTAGGGCTTGTCCACGTGTAAAGCTTTAATGCTTGGATTTTATTTTCTTTTCTTTTATCGATTCCTTTCCATTGATGTTTGTTGCTTATTTTTATATTATATATATATATATATATATATATATATATATATACTTATATATATATATATATATATATATATATATATATAATTATATATATATATATATATATATATAATTATATATATATATATATATATATGAATGAAAGTAGAAAAGAACGGGAGTGACCATATGAATTACATAAGAATGGTAGGGGTGGATTGCGACACCCCTTTCCCGCTTAAAGCAGCTTTTACAACCCGGGTAACGCTCACGGAACCAACATAATTCCATGGTCAGCCTCCCAAATGTGCGAAAATAAAAGCACCAGAACAGACTCAGAACCAAAGAAGTAAACGAATCCATGAAGAAGAAACATCCGCTAGTCCAACCCGATGGAACGTCTCTTTATATAAGTAAAGTTGCTCATGCGCAGAGAAATATCAGGATAATAGTTACGCAGTCATGAATATTAAATCTCTATATCAACAATCAGATTACAAATTTTCTTTAAAAAAGGATTTGTAATAATGTTGTACAAAATTGACTGGATAATTTCTTTTTATAGCTTCATTTGCAAATTTTTTACATTTGCAAATGCAGTCTTTCCTAAAAGTATTATAATTTTGGTTTCTTCTAAAATGTCCAATTATTATATTTCTGAAGACATACTTTGCAAGGTTTGAATTCCAATCGATAATATGATTTACCTTGATCCTATATGAATCTCTTTTGTCGTGTAACACTGTGTATATTCCATATTTCTTGTGTTTTTTGATAGCTAAATCCAAGAATTTTACCGATCCGTCCTCACACGCTGTATTTTCAATAAGGTCCAATTCGCTTGGGTAGAATGAAAAGTCAAAACATGGGGTGTTTTCATAGCCCCCAATTATCACATCATCGACATAACGGAAGTAGGGCATTTCCGATAGGATATGAGTGCCTCTTTCGTATTTAGATAGATATATATCTGCTAGTATTGATAATTGGGGGCTATGAAAACACCCCATGTTTTGACTTTTCATTCTACCCAAGCGAATTGGACCTTATTGAAAATCCAGCGTGTGAGGACGGATCGGTAAAATTCTTGGATTTAGCTATCAAAAAACACAAGAAATATGGAATATACACAGTGTTACACGACAAAAGAGATTCATATAGGATCAAGGTAAATCATATTATCGATTGGAATTCAAACCTTGCAAAGTATGTCTTCAGAAATATAATAATTGGACATTTTAGAAGAAACCAAAATTATAATACTTTTAGGAAAGACTGCATTTGCAAATGTAAAAAATTTGCAAATGAAGCTATAAAAAGAAATTATCCAGTCAATTTTGTACAACATTATTACAAATCCTTTTTTAAAGAAAATTTGTAATCTGATTGTTGATATAGAGATTTAATATTCATGACTGCGTAACTATTATCCTGATATTTCTCTGCGCATGAGCAACTTTACTTATATAAAGAGACGTTCCATCGGGTTGGACTAGCGGATGTTTCTTCTTCATGGATTCGTTTACTTCTTTGGTTCTGAGTCTGTTCTGGTGCTTTTATTTTCGCACATTTGGGAGGCTGACCATGGAATTATGTTGGTTCCGTGAGCGTTACCCGGGTTGTAAAAGCTGCTTTAAGCGGGAAAGGGGTGTCGCAATCCACCCCTACCATTCTTATGTAATTCATATGGTCACTCCCGTTCTTTTTTACTTTCATTCATGTATTCTACTAGGGAATTTGAGCAGCATTTGCGCCTCCTCCTTTGTAGTGAATAGTTCTTTAATTTCAGGCTTATTTGGGATATATCCTATTTTGTCTCACTTTATCGTAATAGTATATATATATATATATATAATTATATATATATATATATATACATATATAATATAATATATAATATAATATATAATATATATATATATTATATAATATATATATATAATATAATATATATATATGGCCTTTTGAAATGCTTTTCATGTATGTCATTGATGGGGTATTGAATAAAGACGGTTTATAATATTTGTAGGTTTTATTAAATATATTGATAAATACATTTAATTCCGGTAGAAGATTTCGCCCTTTATAAGAAGGTTCCACTTATATAGGGCGTTTTATGTAATTAGAACTTTTTGGCACTTTACGGATCAAAACGAAATTTTCTTTAAATTGGATGCTTTCAAAATTTTGTATTGCTTTTATATTTCATTATATTCAATTTCACAAACGAACTGCAATGAATTTGAGGCAAGTAATTAGTTATTTTCGAGCCATTCACTGGATTCAATGGCATCCGCATTTACGATAATCGCAACGCGCGCTTTTGCATCTGAATTTCCAAGTTTTCAAACAGATAAGTTTTGAACTAAAATCGTTTAAGATAAATAAAACACTCCAGATATCCTCAAGAATTCTATTAAAAAGCTTTTTATCTTTTCAGGAAAAAAATTTATCGCGTCCGTTCGATAAAAGAAATTCCACAATCACCGGTGCACGGCATACATATAAAGATAAAAATACTTCCAAAAACTTGAACATGGACGCTATATATATTTTTCTTTGCAAAGGACGCGTTCGGCGAAGTCCTCGGCATTCCCAAACAGGCGACTTGAGTGGTTATTACGATTTTTAAGCAAGGCTTTAAAAAAAATTAAAAACTCCGAGGAGAGAGGTTTAAAGAATTGATCAAACCTTTAACCCCCCCCCCCCCTTTTCTTTGGATGATTTTTGTTCGTGTCCTCACCTCCCACCGCACACTCTTTGGGATTTTTTGTCTATATCTTTCTTTCATCTCTCGATCTATCTATTCACTCTGTTACTCGTGATAGGCGCGCATATCGTTGTGGGTCACGTAACCATGGCAACCGCTGTATATATCTGTATATATGTGAATCCCTCCAAGGAAATATTAAAAAGAAAAAATCCCCAGCATTACAAGAAGAAAAACGTCAAAGTTGTCGATGTCCACCGCACTTTTAATAACTAGGGATTTTCTTCTTTATTTCTTCCCCCATCCTCCCCTTGGGCCCTCCAGGTTTTCCTTAAGGGCAGTTTCCTACTTTTAGGGGAGAAGGGGGTGTTTAGGGAGGAAGATAGCGCTTCATGCTGCGACCTCTCGAATATTCTCCTTTGAATGAAAAATCTTTCTTTGACGTCAGTAATTAGGTACGAGAGCTTTTTTTCCATTTTTTTTGTATGTGTTTTTGAGCATTTTTTCTTCTCTTGTTATTATTTCAGAGTTCTTTAAATTCTCGTTACCATGGAAACGGGTTGAAAAAATATTCCGAATCACCACTTATGTTGGAGGAATGGAGGGAAACAGGAGAGAACGGTCAGGATTTCCCCATAAATTAAAGAGAAGATCCCTCTTTAAAGGGGAAAATTATCGCTGCAGATACCACCCTAAAGGGGCTGTGCCCGACCTCTTATTTCCCTTTGCATATGATAATCAGATGCTGCGTCAAAATGAGAATTAATGTTTTTGAATTTTGCAATTTCCAAAAGAATGAAGCCTGCAAGAATTAATTATTTATCTTTGACTAGCCTATCAAAGAAAGGGAAAACTAATGTTATTAACAAAACAACAAACACCAAAAACTAACACTTAACAAAACAACAAAAGTTAAGCTGCAACTTTTTCAATAAGTTTTACTTTGTTTAACAATGCATGATGAATAGTTATCTCAATAGTTGTCTCAATTGAAAATGGGTCCAGTTAGGTTAAGCTCCGATGGAGTTTCAGCTTTTTGTGTTCCCATCTTTGCAAGGGGTTCAAAGATATTATCCCTCACACTCCATTTTGTTCACTCTGTGAATAAAATTAAAAATCCAACTCCATTAGCTTTGGTTCAGTGGTCGTTACTATAAGTGTGCAAAGATTCAGCCTTCTAAGCCATCGGAGAACTGTCTCGAAGGTCTATAAAGACATTAAAAGAACCCTTAGTCTGTTTCTGGGGGGAGTTCAGACAACGTTAGTATCTGTCATATGGTGGATATTATAAGTGCGCTGAAATTCAGCCTTCTGGGTTATCAGGGGGCTTTTGGAGAATCTTTAAAAACTTTTCGAGACAGCCCTTCTCAGAGAGATGAATCGAAAATCTAGTTCCATTAGGTTATGTACCGTACCAGATACTATAAGTGTGCAAAAAATTTAGCCAGGGGGCTTCTGGAAGGTCTCTTTTGCTTACGGGTGGGACAGCGTCCATTCCAAACGAAGAACCTCTCAAAAAGACAAGTATGTGACATCCCTATCCCAAACAGTTCGATCCCCCTTTACAGACATTGGCATTAATGTCAGCAAAGGTGGATCGAACTGTTTGGGATAGGGTATGTCACATACCTGTCTTTTAGAGAGGTTCTTTGCTTGGGATGGACGCTGTCCCACCCGTAAGCAAAAGGTTAAAAACTTTTCAAGACACCGCCTCCCAGAGGGAGAAATCGAAAATCTAGCTCCATTAGATTATTGACCGTAATCTATGCTATAAGTCTGCAAAAATTTAGCCAGTGGGCGTCTGGAAGATCTTTAAAATCTTATCGAAACACTCCCTAATCGAAAATCTAGCTCCTTTTGATTATGTAGTTGGTACTATAGGTGTTGTTGTTGAGACCCAGACCGTCCGACCTACCAGAAAGGTGTAAGGTAACAGTATGGACGGCCGGGAAGTGCCACCCAATTTAGACCGGAACCCAGTGGGGAAGGCATCCACAGGGACCGTACCCTCCTTCCCCTACCACCAACCTCTCGGAAGGACTTACGGACCCACATGTTTAACGTGATCGTACTCCGCATGAACACGGCGGCATTGGTGGCAGCGTGCAAATCACCCGAGATGGCCAACAGCACGCGGTGTTCCGAGGTGGTCACCCACCAAGTACTAACCGCCCCCGATGCTGCTTGACTTCGGTGATCTAACGAGAACCGGTGTTTTCAGCACGGTACGGCCGTTGGCCGTGGTACTATAGGTGTGCAAAGATTCAGACTTCTGGGGGATCTAAAAAGGCAAAAATAGTTTAGACACGGTATAGTGATTTACTTAAATATCTCGAAAGTAAAACAGACTCTATACCGTATAATTCCAGTTCACGCTGTATAATTCATGTTCAAGCTTTCTAAATTAAAGTATTTACTTTTCTATAACCCGTAATCATTCAACTAGGCTGACAGTTTAATAAATGGAGGTGTGTGTACTTTATGTGTTTGCGTAATCTGTAGCGAAAAATCTAAGCACCGTACGACCGCGAAATTTGGTACACTGGCACTTCAGGACCCGAATAGGTGCATCTTGACGTTATTACTATTACTTTTTTTAAATTTCGAAATCGTTTTTTGTTTAGTTTATGTTGTAGCAATTTACAAAGATTTTGAGCAATTTTCGCACATGTGCGTTCCTTAATGACCTAAAATATTATAACAGAGTTTTCACCTTGACACCATAGGAAAGATCGAAAAATTATCTTTCAAATAAACTTTAAACGGAATTCGAATGATTAATAGATGAATTTTGGCGAATTTTTAAGCACATATACTTTTCGTACGTTTTAAACCACTCCGATTTTTACATTACGATATAAAATATTGACGTGTCATTCAGCACTTATAATTTATCAGCATCTCCTAAATATATTAAAGACTACGCCAAAAAAATTTTCATAAACCCATCCGATGAATAATTATAATTTTTTAACTGAGTAATGTCTTAGATTTGTTTAATGAACCTAAAGTCCCCCTCTATTATTTTTCCGCAGCTGTTCCACCTACTGGAGCTACTCCTATGCGCGGGAGGAAGAAGCTTTTCTACCTACTGTGGCCACATCCATGCACGGGAGGAACTAATCGCACTATTTATTCAGGAATTCGCTGTGAGTTCTGGTTAGAATTTATCAGTTTATATTTTAAACCTGAGCAGCGACGAGTACAGATTTTGTAACTAAATAATTTGTAAGTAATTTTAACAACATCAATTTCTCAGGATCGACTATAGATACATCTAAGGACCCTTTAAGAGTCTTAGATAGAGCTCAGATGATGAAGGATTTGGACTCAGAATCAAGTTCCGAAATAGAATGGGATTGGAGGTTCACTATGAATTTTTATTATCGATTATTTTGCCACATCCAGTTCAAAATTTTTCATTTTATTAGAAACACATATTTTTCAAGATTAGCCGTAGATAATAACTGATAGATTGGCCTTAAATAATAACTGATATAGATTCAGCATCAATTTCTGAAGGAGATTGGGGGGTTTACTAAGAATTTCCACTTCCGGTTCCTTTTCCTCTTACGAAAAGTTACCTTTAGACATCTATGTCTTAGGATTGGCTATAAAGCTGAAACAACGACTAATATAGAATCAGCATTAAATTCTAGAGGGTCTAGGATAACTCACTAAGGATTTCCCCTCTTGGTTCTGGAGATGTCACTGTCGTTTAAAAATTTACATTTTCATTTTTCAACATATATTTTTCAGGATTGGCTACAGAGCTTAGATGACAACCCATATGGATCCAGCATCCAATTTTGGAGGGATTTCGGGTTCACTAAGGATTTCAATTTTCGGTTCTTTCCATTTTGGTTGAAAAATGGCAACATCTGTTTTTCAGGATTGGATACAGATGCAGATTAGATGATTACTGATACGGATTTAGTATAGAATTTCAGAGGAGTTGAGGGATTCAATAAAATTTTCCCCATCCGGTTCTGGATAGGTCACATTTTTCTATTGTACGAAATAAATATCCAAAAGGGTATGCTTATTAGGAAAATGCTTAATAGCTCCGCTGAAAAAAAAGTATACACACCACATTAGGGCCGTAACCAGGCATGTGCTAGAAGAAACTAAGCCCCCCCCCCCCCGATGAAAATATTAAATATTTAGTGGTGATATGAAATTTCATCCAACATATCATCCAAATTATGCATAAAACATTCCTTTATGATATGTTTTTACAAATTACTTTGTTTTAAAGATGACTGAATTAACCTGAATTTCTGGCTATACTGATGATCCATATATTTATATATTTATATTTAAAATATTTAAATATTAAGATAATAGTATTTGGATACTTTTCTATTATTACTGGGTTCACTTTTATACATTCAAGAGTCAGAATCAACTGATAAGTAATTAAATGTTAATATTGAGCGGTAACTTTTAGAAATTTTCTTCCATTCATTAACAGTTTTGCTACTAGTTAATTCTTATATCAAAATGAATTGTAATTATTATATATTAATATGAATGTATATGAATGTATATGAATGTATATGAATGTATATGAATGTATATGAATGTATATGAATGTATATGAATGTATATGAATATTCCTAATCAACTCTAGCTTATAAATACGCAATTATTTGTTAATAGCTTATATGGATTGAAATATATAATACTAACTATTTAATAAATGCTAATGATTAACTGTTTTAGTGAGCCCCTTCTTCAAGATTGTTAAGCCCCCTTGAATGTCACGCCAGCCCCTCTTGAATTTCGTCTCTATCTACGGCCATGCGCCATATTGCCGTAGTTAGAGATGGCCGTATCAAAGACTCCTTCATAAATTTCTTATTTGAATTACGTTCCCCAATAAAGCAATTTTTTTTGTTTGTAGGGAAATGCATGCGTTGGATATCTCAGATTTTTTTTACTTTCATTTAAAATTCAATTACAGAAATATAACTCAATATCCACGTTAAGCACAATTTGTTGCAGAAATTCCATCTCTTACTGAAATGAATTATCTTGGATTTGATGCTCTGTTTAAATAAAGCAGTTCTGAAAGCCCGTTTTTCGTAAGCCATAGAATGAATGCAAAATAATACTTTTGATAAAATTTCAAGTTGTTCGGTACACTTTAATTTTAATTTTTCGTTCGTATCAAAATTCAATTTATTCCTTTAATCACATCTGTGGCTGAAAATGTATTAAACTAGCCAGGTTTTTCGTTTTAGAACAGTTTGAAAGTTAAATTAGATATTTGAGACGCCTGGATTTATTTGTTAAATAAATATATATCATGCGTATTTATATATGCAGATAGAATGCAGAATGTCGAATTTTGATAGGCGATATTTTTGTCGATATGTTCAAAATGATAGTTGAAAAAAAATTATAATTAAGTTGGCTGGGATTAAGTAAATTTAATAAATAAAATTACTATCGTAGTAGTTTAAATATTTTCACTTCCCCTGTATTCATAGTAATGGAAAGTATTGTGACGGGGTTAAAACTTCGAAATTGAGTTTTCGATGACAGAGGATATTTCCAAGCATACATGAACTCGAATCGACCGTTTTGGAGGTAAGGTGTGTGTGTGTGGAAGCGATATTTCACGGACGACTGGAGTGTTTCGAACGAAATTGACTACAAATATACAAATAATATCAGTTAATACTGGAGACCTGTTGATTATAAACGCAATCCAATGTTCAGAAGATCCCCAATTTTTGAATGAAATATTGAAAAAATCAGAACCTTTAACACAATTGCATAAATGATTATTTCTTATGTAATTTTTCATTATAAAACGAACCACATGCACTTTAGAACGATGCTAAAATGAATTTTTCTCAATATATAGCACGTTTTTCTTATATATTTATCAAAAATATAAGATAAAATTAGAACAAGAAAGATCAATCATGCATAAAGCATTGATTATGAAACATTTTCTAACTGAAATGCAATTTTATTTAAACATCTCTAAAATACAATACATGCAGCGCTGAATATATTTTAAATGATAACAGTACTACAATCATTTATTGTATATGTAAATTTCAAACTTCATCGAAAGAAAAAATTAACTTTATTCAAATGACGAAATATAAATCATCTGGCTCGCTATGTAAAAGCAATAAATATTTCATTCACTCATATTTCATTCAGCAGATATCACTTTCATTCCAGACTCTAGAGTTAAATAATTTTGCGTGAAAAAACTTCATCAATTCTTATACAACGCTTGTTATAATCACTTGTTTACATTCTGCATTTCCATTCAAATTAGGTTTCGTTGTAGAGATAATCAAAGTTTGATGATCATTTAAATTCAAAAATATTGTAATTGCGTTGGCACAGAATATAGATGCACAGAAAATACGCAAAAAAAAGGAGGTTTTAGGACGGATGTAACACTCAATATAAATTTGAAAGAACTTGAAAAATCACAATTTTGACAAGGAAAACGATTTTGAAAAAAAGGTGGATGCCCTATTTTATTTTGAAGTGGGTCGCGTGATCTCTTTATATAATATGGGTGTCATTATTATTTTAATTTTCATTTAAAAAACTACGAACATATTTTGCTGAAATTTTTATATATATTTTATGGGATAATTTGAATATTTCCTAAAATTTTCGAAACAATTTGTGAATTTTAACTTCAGTTAAAATATGTTTGAAAAATTTGGTCCCATAGGGTTCAATGTATTTCACTTTTCAACACGGGTTCAATCCAAAATTAATTGTGTGATATTATTCATTTCCATTTCCATATTTCTCCCAGACCGTCTCAACAACAAACTAAAATTTTATTTTAATAAAGTCATTTTTGCGGCAGTTATCGTGCTAAAAGACAAACGGAATGAACAAAGTCATAAACACTTTTTTAATTATGTTGAAAAGTGCAAAAAAGGATTAACTATCTTAAAATATATTTACTTTTCATGCAATATTACGTGACACATTTGTCAACATCAAGTCAAATATCATTCTCGTGGATCTAGTTCGTTTCATTCGCGAGAAAAGATGCTTGTCTAATGGTTAGTATTTTTATGACCAACAATTCGCCAATAGTCACTCTCTCTCCGTCTGTAACTCTTGGATATCAATTTAGCAAGCTTGGCGGCCGATAAAGTTAAATATAACCAACTTGGTCCCAGATGTCGCCCCAGATTAACAAAAATAGAGTCAAAATTGCAAAAATGAAGCTCAATTAACGGATATGACGCCAAATGCATGAATCGTTTATTAAAATACTTTAATATACGGACTATATGGTTTATTGCGAATGCTATCCATATATAATTGTCAATGTAGAGTTACGCGAATTATAAGTTAATTGAAACAGTTTTGCGTGTTGTGATCCGGAAAAGCGCCAAATGTACAATTCCGTAATAGAAACATTGTACCGTGGATATTATATATAATTTTTCAATGTGAAAAACGTAAATTCATTGCATCATATAAGGAATGTCATTTGATGCTGACATCAGATTTTTTTTCCGCTTATTAAAAAAGTACAAATAATCAAGCATAAACAGTTTATACGGAATGAAAATATTAACATTATAAATAGCTAAAATGATAAATATACTAAGTTTGCGTATGTATTATCCTCCTATTAACTTTCTCGTCTAATACAATATGATCAAAAAGCAGTTCATATCAAATTTTAAAATCATAATTAATGTATCAGAGATATATCAGAAATATCGTCGGTTGATCATAACAGATTTATTTTTATCAATCGAACATCAGGACGTTTTCCCAGAGTAAAAGAATGTTGATTTCATAGCAATATTTTTCTATCCATTCTTCTGAGAGTGCCTTTGAAGAATTTCAGAAGAAATGCCCAAGCTCGAAAACTCTTGACAATTCAACAATTACGAGATTAGTGAAGAGTTACAAACAAGAGTTACAAGCAACCGGAGCAAAGAGCTTTTCTTATATATAAATACTTGCAACATACCCGTTCTTCGTACGGAGTATATAATATAAAGAAACTTAAAATTCACAATCATGTGCAAATTCTTATAGTATACTAAATGACATTTTTATTCAAAATATTTTGTTAAAATATTTAATATAATGCTCCTAAAAAGAAGTTTAAGAATATCTGTTCTCGCTATACAAAATTATCTTCACGGGCAGTTCTGAAGAATAAAACATCCTGGACCCCTTATGTAAGCAAATTTACAAAAAAATATGGAATTGAATCAATATATGCAAAATAAAAGAGTTAAAATTGTATGGGACCCGTACTAATAATATACGCGAATATTAGAAGATATAACCTGTATTAGTAGATTACATGTATAAATTGAAAATATCAATAAACCCGTAATCTTTAAATCTGAAGGCAGTCATTTATTCCAATATATGTCAAAATGAAAGTGCTAAAATTATATGGGAAGATATACCCGTACTACTTATAATGTCGTAAATTAGACGATATGTCCGATTATTAGTAGAAAATTACCCGTATTACAATATGAGTCTCAAATATCTTTGCTAAAATACAACGGACCACGTAATAAATTGAAAATATCAATAATCCCCTTAATCTTCGTACTTGATTCCAATACATATGCCAATATATATGCCAATATACCTGTACTACTTATATTTTCGTAGGTTAGAAGATATACCAGTGCATTCCTAGAAGATTACTCGTACATCGTACAATATGTGAGTGTCAGCAATTTTTGCCGCAATAAAACAATGGCGTAATAACTTAAAAATATCGATAATCTCTGAATCAATAATCCCGCAAAATATCAATAATAATAATGTTTAAACCTGAAGACCGTAATTGATATTATCCAGTCAAAAATGAAATGGCAATGAAATTTATTTTATATACATATCTTCATTATTCAAATCGGAAAAGATTTAAGAAAAATCGTCTGCCGCATAAACACATTGGATTTAAATCCGTTGCTAAGCGACGTGATATCATTTACTTCAAATAAATTGGTGGGAAAATATCGTCTAACTAATACTATATGGAACGTTTGACGACATTTTCGTCAATTTAGCGACATTTTAAAAAATCGCCAAATTTATCGCCAAGTGGGACTGTAGAACTGACAGTCCCACATGGCGACAAATTGACGAAATATCATCACCATACTATCCCCTAACAAAACACAATTAATTTCATTTATTTAGCACAATTTTATCAATTTCAAGATATTTTTATGGATTTGAAAACATTTTTATCAATTTGGTGACATTTTAAAAATTCTCTAAATGTATTACTAAGTAGGACGGTTAGTCTGACAGATAAATGCTAACGAAACATCATTTCAGTACTCTCTTCTAACAAAACAAAATAAATTTCATTGATTTGCGTCGTTTTTATCAATTTGTCGAGATTTCCGTCAATTTGGCAAAGTTTAAGAAAAGCTGAAAAATTAGCGGTATCCCGCCAAATTCGCAGCTCTGGATTTGCAGATCTGAATGAAACATCCTAATCCCGTTTCTATACACTAAATGAAAACACTACAATTGTATTAGAAGATATACCCGTTCTACTCTTTTTCTGCTTCAACAAGCGGCTAAAAGAATTTATTGGCTAAACACAATATATGAGTTTAGTAGCTAAACACAATATAAGCTTAAAAACTCTTTGCCAAAATATATGAAAGTGATGTACGCAGTCAGCAATTAATATAATTAAAAGAAAAATCAAACCGTTCATTCATAAGATATAATTTTACAACCATTTATTTATTATTCAAATCGAAAATATAATAATAAAAACATTAACAAACATATTTAATTTAATTGCGTTGCCGAGCAACATGATATATCCTCATGAAATGTTAAAATTAATTAACGATTTTGATTTCTTAATACTTTTCATTGTTGCGTAAAAGCTTGTGGAAAATAAACCATGCGGATAGATTTTCCATTTAAATTCATGTTTCAAACAATTCATGATTTCATATAGTGACTAATTTGCGCAAAAAATCTCCACCAAACTCAGAAATAAAATTTTATTTCACTTTGACGTTTTAAATAAACGATTTTCATCCTTTCCGTTTGGATAAACCACGGAGTTAGAGAGTAGAACCCCTAAGAAAAATTTCCGTTTTTCATCAATATCTCATCAACTCCTGGTCTTAGAAACTCGAAACTTGGACTAAATTTATGGGGGCTATTTCAAGGCTATCCACAAAATTTCATTAAATTCGGTTTAGCCGTTCTCCCGTGATGATGAAACAAACGAAAATTTCGTTTTTTACTAATATCTCGAAAACTACTGATCGTAGAAACTCAAAACACAGACTAAATTTTAAGTGGAGCTATTCTAGGCTACCCATAAAATTTCATCAAATTCGATTCAGCCATTTTCCCGTGATGGTGGGACAGACAGACAGACACATTTTCAATTTTATATATATAAATTATATATACTGAGATTAGTATTCTTATAATAAGTTTCATTAATAGAGCAATGAAATTGATAGTTATAATTTATTCATTCTGTAATTGTTATTAGAAATATATTAACGATCTAATAATATACTTGATGAAAAATTAGGCAAGTAGGTATCCTTATTTCTTTTATGAAAAGTTTTGTGGTATCTGTTAATTGAATATTTTTTTATTTGATAAATAAAAATTATCATTAATATTTTAACGAAATTTAAGTGAAATAATTATTTTTCATTTGCTCATTGTTAGACTATTGATAGTCATTATAGTTATTCATATATCAGTATTCTTAACACCTAATAATTTCATTACCACTTTATCTCTTATCATATTAATATTATAATTTCATTGCATTTAAATTCTTGATTCATTCTTAAAATTTACAATAGATGGAGCTCTTACACATACACACGCACGCACGCACGCACACACACACACACACACACACACACACATAATTATATATATATATATATATATATTGCTAACTTATGTTGCTAAATTTTACATTTAGATATATAAAATAATAATCTGGCTATAAACTTATATATTAAAAGAATAGATTTTAATTTACATACTTCTAAAACTCAACAGTTTAAATCTTAATTGCATATATCAGTGTTAAGTAATATTATTTTTATTATTATTATTACCAGCTTCTTAGAATAAATAAAATTTATGATGCCAATTATAAATTAGCACATTTTATAGGATTATTAAATATTGCAACTAATAATACATATCCTCCCAAATTAATCATTAATATTATTAACAAATATTTTTTATGGGTAAAAAAAAAACAGAAAAAAACACTAATTATTATTAATAATGTGATTATATAAAAAATGTGATTATATAAAATAATAAAATAACAATAAAAATTGATAAACAAAAGTAAAAAATACGGATCATATATATTTAATATTTTGAAAATTATTTTCGTTAAAAATATGTTTTTGTAGCGACTTGAAGCCCCTTTTTAATGGTGTGATTGGCATATTCTTATTCATTTCTCCCATGCTTCCTAATTATTATAGCAAAAATTTTCATCTGACGCATCTTCATTCTATTTGTCCATTTTTAATTATGGCTGTTCTGTCTCCAACACGACTTGAGTTTCCTTTCAACTCTTTGTTCTCCATGGTTTATTTTTCTTTTTTTTCTCCTGGACACTACTCAACTCTATCATTCAATTTCAACTGCTCACCTTCTAAACACATGGATGCAGGAATCCTGCCTCATGGTTTATGGTAATACTTGATTTCGAAATAATTTTTCAATTTTTATCCTCTATTTATACTTGTAGTCATAGTTATGGTATTTACAGTAACGAACTATTGTCATATTCGAAACAAGCATTTATTTGGTTCAATTTGGGTTCGATACTCTGACCTGAAAAGGAATCTCATCTGAATTAACCCCCAACTTTGTGTTGTTCATTTTTTTTACTTTTGTTTGGCATGGTAGCCGTATTTTAACTGCTTCGGTTATTTCATTGTTTTAATGTTATGCCATTAATTACTTGGCATATTAACTATTAATCCATTTTTCTAATATATATTTATATATATATATATATATATATATATATATATGTAAGAAAAATTACGGTAATCTAAAGAAATAATATATGAAAAATGATTATATATATATATATATATATATATATATATATTTGAAATGTAATAATAAGAATTATGTAAAAATAAAAAAAAATAAAAAAATACAATTCAAGTAATATTAACATCACCATAGAAGCAAATTCACGGCCATAATGCCGATAAGAGAAAAGAACAGAACCTTCCCAAATTCGATGATTAATCAGAATTAAATTCATCTTCAGGTCAGAGTATTTAATTCTAATTAACCCAAACAAATGCCTGTTTCAGATTAAGCAATAGTAAATGACTATAAATGCTTAAACTCAGACTACAGGCATCAAAAAATGAAAAAATGAAAAAAGGATCGGTGATATGTCTGACGAACAGACAGGCCAATGAAGAAGCTATATCTTCTGTGCAGTGAAGAAGGCTAAGGCATTCCGGGCAGCATGTGGTCCAGCGATATTTTGTTGGAATATTGCGTAGAAGTGTGCTGAAGGAAGGGTGCAACTTCGGCACCACAATACTGTCTAATGCATATGCGGCCATAATCGTAGTCCAGGTTGCAGCAGGACTCGTCCGAAAACACGATCTGGTGCCGCACGCCATGATCTGTACTTCTCTGCCTGTAATATGAGGCGTCGATGGTTCAGGGTTAAAGGTATCCTCCTCAAAGGAATGATAACGCCTTCTGACCGTGGAAACAATGCCGCAGTGCTCTAGTGCTGCACTAACACTCGAGGAGCAGTTCGTCACCGTCATGAGGAGGATGTGTCTATCATCCCGTTACATTGCATGGTCCACTGCCGGATTTTCGACTCGTCCGGTTTTCTTTGGTCCATATTATTTCGTATATCCACTGCTTCCACACTCGCATTGCTGTCGTGGCATTATGCCCCGCACGGACAGCAATATTTCGGTACAAAAATACTCCTTCTTGCAGGCGGATGATGCTTCCCTCTGTAGTTTACTTATAAGGCAAGGCGTTGAAGAGGTATAATGATTCCAATAGAACAGTTTTCATCTCGCGGACACCGATACCATACTTGTCTAGCTCTTCCACGGCCCTCTATTTATACTTCTCGTACGATCGTTCAGAGGGCACTGCGGAGCCCAGGCATGTGCATTCACTCTGCATTTCTAATTAATTGCATGTCCTAGCCTGCTTTGAGTACGTTTTATTCTAATCTGGCACGTCCTTCATGGTGTTGCAATTAATAACATGATGCTGCAGTTAATAACATGGTGTTGCAATTAATAATAGCAATCATAAACATGAGTGTACATACATATATATCGTCGGCGACTGGTGTCTTTACTAGGCGCAGGTGTTCTTTGGACCCAATCCAGTAAATAGTTTCGTTAACCGCGTCATCTGACTACGAAGACTAAGATGGAAGAGTAGATTTTGGAAATCAATGCTAGCCATGCAGCATAAGGCGGACGTTTATCGCGACAAATCCCTCCTTTATCCCTCCAAATATTTTAAACAAGAAAGATCAATCATGCATAAGCATTGATTGCATGCATAAGCATTGACACTTTCCAACTGAAATGTAATTTCATTTAAAAATTTCTAAAATGTGATACATTCAGTGGTGATATCTTTTACATTATCACAGTATTACAGTAATTTATTATACTTAAATATTTAAAACTGTATCGAAATATAAATCATCTGATTCTTTATGCAAAATCAATGAATATTTAATTCATATAACTTGTATTCCAGACTCCAGAGCTAAATAATTTTGTGTGAAAAAAATTCAGCAATTCTTATGTAATTCATCTTACAATCGCTTGAGTTATTTGCATTCTGCATATGTTAAAATTAGGCTACGTTGAAGAAATAATAAAAGTTTTGGGATCATTTAAAATCACAACTGTTGTAATTGCGTAGGCACGGAATTTAGATACACAGATAATACACAGCTGCACAGATAATATATGTGTGTATGTGTATGTACTCAAAGTACTGGAATCGTGCCGAAGATCGGAACTCGAATTTTCAAAGGATCTACACGTTTTGGGATTTCTAGAACACGAAAAAACTATTTTTAAGAAGACGTCTGTGTGTGTAAGAGTGTATCTGTGTATGTTTCTGTGTGTCTCTGTGGATATTACATCCACTCTAATTGAAAAACTAATGGACCGAACTTCATACAATTTGGTAGGTATGTTTGTTGTGGGAAATCCTGATGTTCATTAGATTATAGTACGATTCGTAATAAAAGAATCTGCCTTATTTGCGAAATGGACGCAGAAATTGCCTTTATCCACTCTAGCTAAAAACTAATGGAACAAATTTAATAAAATTTGGTGTATAATATTTCAATAACCTACAAGTGATTTATATACCAAATTTAACAAAATTTTGTATATAAATCATTTGTAAGTTATTCTAGTACGATTCGAGAAAAAGGAACGGGCTATTTTTGCGAAATGGTCCGCAAAAATCGTTATATATAAAAATAAAAGACTAAGTGTGCTCAATTATATCAATTAAATTCCTATTTTATACGTGATTTTTGACAACAAAAAGAATAAGACTAACCCCATTACTCTAGGACTAGCCGTTCTTGAGATATTCTAGTTTTTTCGCGTTTTCGCTACGCCACCTTTGACAATAAGTCCAGCTATCAAATGAGAACCAAATTTAAGTTTAACGTGTAAATTCAATGTCATTTAAAATACTTTTGATTGTTATTTTGTGCAGATAAACTCAAATTATTATTGAAGAAATAAAGAGAACGAATATGAGTCTGCAGGGATAGACATGTGCTGTCCACATCAGAATTTTTAACAATATTACAACAATGATTTATAGAAGTGAACGGAAATTATTTTCAGGCCATTTCGAAAAAAATGTATGATCTATATTTAAAGATCTATCAAATTTTTGTCGAATAAAATGTGCAACAAATTTAAGCTGTGTACCAAATTTTAACTCTCTAGGACGTAGGAAAGTGCATTAAAAATGCCATCAAATAAGTATATCATGAAGAGTTATACAAAATTAAAAAGAAATGAAAAATTGTTATCTACCAAATTTATTTTAGAATGTGAAGCCTTTCTTATATGCAAAATGGTAAAACACTTGGAAAGATATTTATTATATAATATATCTCTCTTTTCTTTCTGGAGGATATCCCAAAGTCAGAATTTAATTGAATTTGTTTTTTTCCCTATATTACATAATTTTTAATTAAAAAACTACTTAATATATTTTACTGAATTTTTTTTTATATATTCTATGGGATAATGTAAATATTTCCTAAAAATTTCGAAGCAATTCGTGAATTTTAAATTTACTTAAAAAATGTTTGAAAAATTAGGTCCCATGGGGTTCAATGTATTTCATTTTTTTCAACCCGGGCTCAATAAAAAACTGTGATATTATTTATTTATATTCCCATAGGTCCCACAGACCGTCTGAAAAACATACTAAAATTTGATTTTGATTAAGTCATTTTTACGGCAGTTATCGTGCTAACGGACAGACAGACAGACAGACAGAATGAACAAAGTCATAAACACTTTTCAACTTTGTTGTAAAGTGTTAACAAGTGCTGTACAAAACAGTAAAAACCCGGACATTTTTACATATTAAAAACCCGACTAGACAAATTTGAAGACCTATAAATAGGGACATGTACTGATAAATTCGATACAAAGTAACCCTACATAACCTGGGTCCACCATACGTACTTTCGATCCCAACTATTCCAAGCCTCCCAATCAATAATAATAATAATAATAATAATAATAATAATTCCGCTTAAAGTGTTCCCTTTTAGCATAAAAATCCTTCCAAATAGCCTCAAACATGTAGGATGGGGGGGGGGGGGAAGCCAATGCTGCAGAAAAGCGAGCCTATTTCATAGTTGACGGAGTAAAATTTAAATGGTCCGAAACTTGCTCAGCTCATTCTACTTCCTTTCACAGCAAGGGATTTCTCTCGTGTTGGCTATGGTGAAGGGCCACCGCTCCGTTGGTTCGCCATTGTGCGAAGCCAAATGCTTCTCCCGATGTCCGTCCGTCTGTCTAATGGATGATGCCAGTTTACCTCAATGAAGAAGAGTTTATTGTTGTCATTTATTTATTTTTGTTCCGGTATTGCTTTTATTTATTTATTTTTTGGAATGTGCTCAAGTTTTCCCTCTTGCATGAAGTGGAATGTGGTATGGGTAATTTATGCGTGGAAAGAGGGAGTAATAGGATTTCATTGGATGCTATTTCTCTTGTACTACAAAAGGGTTAATATTTTTTTATGGATTTAAGTATCATGTCGTTTTGTGGGATCTCATAAACGTTATTTCTGGAACTCACGTCGAGTGACTTTTGAATAGTATTAATTGATATACATAAGAAAATATACATTATTAGCATCTTTTCTTACTATTCAAAATATACGTATTAGTGAACATTAAAGTAACTTTTAAACTAACGTTTAAAGTAGCCTTTGAAGTAACTTTAGATTAAAATAACTCTTGAACAGTATTAATTGATACATGTAAAAAAAGATACGTAATTAGCATCTTTACTTGCGTATATCAATTAATACTATTTAAAATATACGTATTAATGAATAGTAAAGTAACTTTTAAAATAACGCTTAAAGGAGATTTTAAAGTAACTTTTGAATAGTATTAATTGATATACGTAAGAAAAGATACGTAATTAGCATCGTTTCTTACGTATATCAATTAATACTGTTCAAAATATACATATTAGTGAATAGTAAAATAACTTTTAAAATAACGCTTAATGTAGATTTTAAAGTAACTTTTGAATAGTATTAATTGATATACATAAGAAAATCTGCGTAAGAAAAGATAATATGTCTTGTCTGTCTGCCACGCTTATTTAGCTTAATATCGCTAAATAGGACAATTTTGGGAAAATGTCACGATTTATCAATATCTCTGAAAACTGAAATTAATTTCTTTGATGATCCCTGTCGCTTTGTTTGAATATTTAATTTAATATCCAAGATACGTCGCCTGATGGCTGAGAAATGAACATGTGGCTTTTCGAAGGAACAGGTTCTGGGTTTAAATTTCGGGTACGAAGGTGGAACCCTCATTACATATACATAGATGTTAGTAGTGGATTGGAATTTACTTGTAATCAGCCGAGGTTAGGAGTCGAACCTGGATCTTCCATTTAGCGCCTAAGTATGCTATCCTAACATTCATTTGAGAAAAAAGAATTTGCAGTTAGCTGCTCCACTTTAAATGCATACCAGGAAATAATACCATTCGAGAAGGACAATAGATAGAGCGACACCTGAGGATCTATGGTAATTTAATCTCTGTTGGGACATGTGTTTTACATGGGCGCCCGAGCAACATAAACTGTATGTTGCATTCTGTAGATCACCGAGGCATTAAAGATAGCAAGTTTCGATTGTTTTCGTTCTATAATCTAGTAAAGTACCAGCTAATACGCGGATTAAAGGACCGTTTCAATCTAGTAAAGAACTGACGAGCGAGATGCTATCTTAAACAAAATAAATATTTTATGTAGGCAGCATATGACTTTCGCTACATATTGCAATGCCTTTACCTATTTCACAGCGGAATAAGGGTACACAAAAGACTCACAGAACCATGACTTTGGCATTGAATTAACACCCCTTAAACTGAAATGTCGAGCTTTTACCAACTTATAAGTCCAAACGAATGACTTAGTCATACCCACGTCGTCATCAGAATGTAATTGATATCAATTGCATGAAATAAATGAGTACTGGCGAATTCTTGAACGTCAAAATACAAAACTATTACAAAAAGTATCTTCTATCACAAATGGATCGTTCTAGATCTACGAGAACAATGCTGTATAATACTGCCTATGGAAGTAAACATATTTCATAATACTTCTGTTTTAATTTTATATATTTTATTACAGATTGCAATATCTCGAGAACGGTTTATGCAAACATTCTGCAGTTTGTGCCAATCGCTTCCTAGTTAAAAATTACGTATGAAGGAATTATTTATTTAGCAGTAATCAAAATCGGCGGTTCGAATCTTCGCTGGCGAAGGAGCATTTGTCTCATGATCCCTGGGAGATGACTTCTTTCATCATAGCACAACTTTTTAAAACAAATATAATGCTTCATTTTTACTACAGAATAAAATAGTCACTTTGAAATGTCCTCATACCGTGTAATTACTTTTGGTTCATTGACATTGCCAGAAGAAGGCGGCGCTAAGTAAGATTATTTATGCCTGCATATAAATGAGGTACCGAATATTTACTGTGCAGAGAAATAGAAACATTAAATTTCCACGTTGAGAGAAAAAATAAAAAAGAAAGAGCTAACCTAAAAGAATACACATTTTATAAAAGCGGGTCGTGTTGCTTGTTTTCATTGCGTATGCGACGCTTAACGCACACCCATACACATACACGAAGAATAAGAAATGAATCTTTGGATCATGTATTTAAAAATTCCTCCTCCAAAGAATACGCAAGTATATGTTAAAACGCAAGAAAATAAATAAATAAATCTTTGAGGTTCAGAAAGTAAAAAAATAAAGGGGGGCATTAAGTACAAGCAACCCGAGAATAAAGAGGGGGGGGGGGGAATTAAACAGACATCGAAGGAAATAGATGAAGAAAAGAACGTATATATTCTCGAAAAAGAACGCCCATCGAGGTCTTTTTTTATTTTTTACTTTCAGAGGGGAGTTAGAAATTTTTTCCTCGCGTTCGGAGCCTACCTTGCTTCGTTAGGCCGCCTAGGTTAAGGAGTGATGGAGGAACAGAGAAAGAAATCATTAGTTGAGCCTCTGACAGTCCCAAGATGCTGCTCTCCTGCATCTTTTAACTACATGCAGAGCAGCAACCCCAAGGCCACGTGGTGTTCCTCATTTGGCGAATGAACTCTTCGCCAAGTGTCTTTTTAACCGCGGCTGTTTTATGGACGATTGAAATGTAAACAATGTTGGGGGGGTGATTGCAGCTGGAAAAGTTGTTCAAGTACGAGGCGGTGGTGGTAAGAGGACATAAACGTTGACATTTCAAACTTGCTTAAATAAAAGATAATGTATTTTATAAACTCGCGAAAAAGTACATTTTATATGTATTCAAAATCTTGACCATTCCTGTGAATAAATGTATTGAGATGAGATCAGTCAGGCGGTTGAATTTGAAAGGATTTACACTTTTAAGTATCCCTAATTAAGAATCAATATTTCTATAATTAAAGTGTGTGTGTCGGATTGTACGTCTGTCGTAGGCACGATATCTATTGAACAAATTGAGCCTTTCAGAAGAAATTGAGAACGATAAATTCAATTCACAAATGCAAGAGGCCTATTAATTTTAAGGTAGCTCGAATCTGAAGACCTTCCACTGTTTTAACATATTTTTTAAACTGGAAAGAAATTAAATAATGTTAAAACATGCAAAAATAAATCATTTTATATACAATATTTTATTTATAAACATGTGGCATCATCTGTAGTAAGCTATTATATGTTCTTATGTACGCTATCATATGTATCATATATCATATGTGGATCATGCAAGATATTGCACGTTGTTGATCATTAATGATGAAAGTCATAAACTATTAAATATTTTTAAAATTATCAAATGAGTAACTGATTTGCAAATACTTTTAAGCTGAAATAAATTGACATTATTATTTGGAAGTTATCCCGGACCTCAAGATATTTGAATATTTGTAATTCTCATGCAGTTGGCAATCGATTTATAGCGATAAACCAGATTTTTCGGAGAAATCGTGTCACGAAGTTTCTAACAAAATCAGAAATATTTCATGTAGGCAGCACATGACTTTCCTTATATAATGCAATGGATTGATTCCTTTTCACAGTAAAAAAATAATGCATAAGATCCACGGAACTGTATTTCTAACGTTGAATTGTACATTGGGCGATTTTCTAGATGACAACATATAAAACTATTTTAAAGTACCAAGTTAAATTATATTTCGCGCAACACTAAATAAACAATTATCAATATTGATAGCATCTTCAATAAGCGATAGAGTCCATATATTATTTATCCATATATAACATTTTGTTATTTAATTATTCAATTAGGTGTCATTTTCATTAATTTTGACGATATTTTTGTCAATCTGGGGCGAAATATAGCCAAGTGGACGATACTTTGCTAGATTATTCGCAAAATTCGAAAAATGCATCACCAAGTGTTACTGACAAACGGAGAGAAGAGCATTTCTTATATACTAGAAGGTATGCCCATCATATGACGGTTATCACAATTTGCGAAACATTACTTCCCGTTTGGCGTGATTCTTATCAATTTGGCGACTTTTTTGTCACTTTAACAACATTTAAAATAGTCGCCAAGTTAGCGATATCCCGCTAAACTTCTCGCCAAGCGTTATACAGACGGACGAACGGATGGAGAAATGGAATATTCTTATAGTCTTCTCTTATTTTCTTTCCAAGAATATTGAACTTTAATATTAAACTTTAATCAATTAGTCGTCATTTCTGACATTTTCGTCAATTTGGCAACATTTAAAAAGTCAGCAAGTTGAAGATATTCAGGCACATGTGTCACCAAACTTTTGTCAAAAACTTACTGACGGAAAAATAGGTTATTCTTATGAGTACATTCTTATTTTGTTTACAAGATATTGAATTTTTGTCATTGAATCGTCATTTTCATTGATTTAAAGTCAATTTTATTAATTTGGCGAAATTTTCTTTAATTTGGCAACATTTAAAAAAGTCGCCAAGTTGGCGACATTCCGCCAAATTCGTCGCCACGTTCTCGCCAAGCGTTATGGATGGAAAAATAAGATATTATTATAGCAGATAAATGACTATTGGTGTCCAAATACAAAAGTATTACCCAAAGTAACTTTTCTCATGATGGAACGAGCTAGACCCACAAGAATGATGTCACCGAATTTATCACATGATATTACATATGAAAAGTTAACATATTTCACAACAGTTAATATTTTTGTTTTACTTTATGTAATTTTTTGATAAATTTATTTGAAAAATATCCAATATCTTGAGAACGGCTTATGCTAGCGTTCTAAAATTTATGTCAATCGTTTACTAATAAAAATTAGATAAGGAATGATTATTTGCGTAACTTTAGTTAAGGTTTTTATTTTTTAATGATTTTATCAAAATTTCACTCGAAAATTTAAAGAGGTTCTGAACATTCAATTGCGTTTCAAAACAATAGGCTTCCAGTATTCACGTATTGTAATTTTTGTACCAAATTTTGTTCGAACCGAGCAATTTGTTCGTGAGATATCGTCTCCACAGACTCACTGACACACACACACGCACATCAATTCAAAAGCGTTTGGATAGTGTACCGGGATACTTGAAACGGACCCCGTCACAATCCTTTTCTTATACATTATACTGTGGATATAAGGAAAGTAATTTGTTAATCTGCAGGAAAAGTTATATCTTGGACATATTATAATGTTTATATAACAAACATAAATCCTACATCATTTTTTACAGAAAAATTAGAGACAATGAGCAATGATTTAGGGTTCAACTGCATTTTTTCTTGGTTAAGAGAGTTAGCGCCTTTTCGATTGAATTGCAATATTTTATCAGTAATTTTAACAACAATATTTTTAATATTAGCAGATTGTGCCACACACCTTATTTTATTAACTAACTGTTAGACAGAGTAACAAAAGACAGCATTTAAACCCGAAAACTAAATATTTTCAAAAGTAAAATATACTACAGGAAAATATAGCACTCCGTTTGTGTAGCAGGATGAAAGTAATAAGCAGATGCTAAGTGTTTACCCAGGTAAAAGAAAAACAAGGAAAATCAATCATGCAATCAATCTATCAAGGAAGATCAATCATGCAGGAACAGTGTTAGGCCGATTGGATCCAATCGGCCTAACACTATTCCTGCAACTATAGAACAGGCCCTAATGAAATCGAAGTTTTGATTTTCAGCCCCCCTCGGCGGCTGAGAGAATGGTTTTCAGTCTTTCCAGACACCCCAGAAACACTCCCTGTGACGTAAAAGTCTGAATCTGTGTACACTTATAGTATCGATCACGGGACAGAGCTAAACAGAGTTGGAATTTCCATTTTCCTGGAGAATAGACGAAATCTGTGTACATCTATAGTATCGACCACGGGGCAGAACTAAATAGATCCAGAATTTCGATTTGCTTGGAAAGTAGACAAAATAAGGAGGCTTCCGAAAATATTTCCACATATTTGAGAAGCCCTGTCTCCTCCTGGAACCTAGGAGGATGAATATTTGCATATTTATAGCATCGATCCCGAGACAGAAGTAAGAAGCTGGATTTTCGATTTCTCCTCCAGAGGTGAGGAAAATGGGGGATCTAAATGTCCTTCCAGATCCTATAGAATCTCCCCCGATGGCTTTGAAGTCTGAATCTATGCGCACTTGCAGTATCAACTGTAGGAAAAAACCTAATGGATCCATAGTTTCGATTTATTTTCTTACCCAGGGATCAGAATAAGGCTTGAAAAAGTCTTTCTAGTTTTCTCCACTGGTGACCTAGAGATCTGAAATTCTGCAGTATATCTATAGTAGCCATCACGGTATGGAACATAACTGAGCCCATTTTTGAATAAGACGACTTTTTCCGACTATGTGTCGAAATTTTATAATGCTAAACAAAATTAAACTTTTTAAAATGAATTTGCTACTTGGCTTTTTAAAAGTTTTAGTTTTTCCGTATTTGACTGGAACAACAAAATATTAATTTTGCGTATCAACAAAAATTAACTTAACTATAAAACGCATTGACGTATAAAAATTTGAACTGTATCATTACTAGATCTCGCTTTTCATCTAGATATCGTTCATCTTCATTACTATATCTCACTTAGCATTGGTGGTGTTAAAAGTAAACCGAAGTTTATAGAAATCACTTAATTCTTTGGAGAGATATCTAGCTACCAGTCGAAAGTAAATTTTGAATACCTTAAGAACGGCTTGTGATACCTCCTAAACAGTAAATTGTTTTGGGGTTATTTGCAAATGGCATATTTAACCATGTATCACGTTTTCCATTTTAGATCAGAAGTGCATAATTTCTTGAACGGCACCTCATAAATGACGCAAATATAATACATCTAATTTTGAAACGATTATTTCACATAATTTAATAACAATATTTTTTTCTGATTTTTAGAACAATTTTTTTTTTTAATTTTTGAAATATTAGGAACTTAACTTGACCCGTTCACACAGAAAATCAATAGATCTCTGACATTTATTGGTTGAAATCATTTAACCCAATGTCATCTGAATTTTTAAATATATTTTAAAGATATCGTATTCACAAACACTAGCACCAATCCATTTAAAAATAATTGACTCGAATAGAGAGATTCGAATGCTCCGAATGTTCAAATTCATATTAAATCGAATGATCCCTCATAATACTTATCCCTTTACTTTACTATAACAGTCATCTATATAGAAGTGACGTATATCCGGTACGTACGAAGTGACGTATAAATATATAGAGAGAGGGGCCCGGGTCTCCTATTTTTATATTTTTGAGGGCAGAGAGAGATAATGACAATTCACTAAGTATGGAAAGGGGGACCTTGGCACACATAATTTTTTGTGAGAGAGGAAGATATGGACAATTCACTAAGTATGGAAACCCGGACCCTGGCTCCCATATTTTTTGTGAGAGAGCAAGATATGGACAATTCAAAGTATGGAAAGGGGGACCCTGGCTCCCATAATTTTTGTGAGAGAGCAATATAGTATAGACAATTCACTAAGTATGGAAAGGGGACTCTGGCTCCCATTATTTTTGTAAGAGAGGAAAATATGGATAGTTCACTAAGTAAGGAAAGGGGGACACTGGCTGCCAATATTTTTGTGAGAGAGAAAGATATGGACAATTCACAAAGTATGGAAAGGGGACACTGGCTCCCATTATTTTTGTGAGAGAGGAAGATTTGGACAATTCACTAAATATGGAAAGGGGGACTTAGCTCCCATTATTTTGTGAGAGAGGAAGATATGGACAATTCACTAAGTATGGAAAGGGGGACCCTGGCTCCCATATTTTTTGTGAGAGAGCAAGATATGGACAATTCAAAGTATGGAAAGGGCGACCCTGGCTCCCATAATTTTTGTGAGAGAGCAAGATAGTATAAACAATTCATTAAGTATGGAAAGGGGACTCTGGCTCCCATTATTTTTGTGAGAGAGGAAAATATGGATAGTTCACTAAGTAAGGAAAGGGGGACACTGGCTGCCAATATTTTTGTGAGAGAGGAAGATATGGACAATTCACAAAGTATGGAAAGGGGACCCTGGCTCCCATTATTTTGTGAGAGAGGACAATTTACTAAGTATGGAAAGGGGGACCCTGGCTTCCATATTTTTTTGTGAGAGAGGAAGATATGGACAATTCACTTATTATGGAAAGGGGACCCTGGCTCCCATTATTTTTATGAGAGAGGAAGATATGGCCAGTTCACTAAGTATGGAAAGGGGGACCCTGGCTCCTATAATTTTTGTGAGAGAGCAAGAAATGGACAATTCACTAAGTATGGAAAAGAGACCCTGGCTCCCATTATTTTTGTGAGAGAGGAAAATATGGACCATTCACTAAGCATGGAAAGGGGCCCTGGCTCCCATTATTTTTGTGAGAGAGGAAGATATAGAAAGTTCACGAAGTATGGAAAGGGGGGCTGGCTCCCATTATTTTTGTGAGAGAGGAAGCTATGGGCAATTCACTAAGTATGAAAAGGGGGACACTGGCTCCCATTATTTTTGTGAGAGTGGAAGATATGGACAATTCACTAAGTACGGAAAAGGGGGGTGGCTGGCTCCCATTATTTTTGCGAGAGAGGAAGATATGGGCAGCTCACTAAGTATGAAAAGGGGGACACTGGCTACCATTATTTTTGTGAGAGTGGAAGATATGGACAATTCACTAAGTATGGAAAGGGGGGGGGGCTGGGGCTGGCTCCCATTATTTTTGTGAAAGAGGAAGATATGGGCAGTTCACTAAGTATGAAAAGGGGAACACTGGCTCCCAATATTTTTGTGAAAGAGAAAGATAAGGACAATTCATTAAGTATGGAAAGGGGTGGCCCGGCTCCCATTATTTTTGAGAGAGAGGAAGATATTGACAATTCACTAAGTATAGAAAAGAGGACCCGAACTCCCATTATTTTTATTTTTGAGAGAGGGGATGATAATAAATTTTCATAAAGTATAGTGGGGGGCAGGATAAATGTTTATATGGGGCCCACAATTGTTATGAACAGTTCTGATACTATGTAGGAAAAGTAATAATACATATCAATTTGAAAATCATTGTATAATAAAAGAAATGACTTACTTACCTTTAACAGACAATTGCTCTGTTTTTTCGCAGATCACACATATTTCTCGAAACAATACAAATTACTTTCGAAATGTCGCTATGACAATCACCCAACGTTGTTCTAATCATCAGAAAGCGCCAGAAAGCACTTAACCCCAATATCCATATCCGTGACTCAATGTTGAAACAAGTTAGCAGCAGGTGCAAATGAATAAGCTGTCGCACTGATAACCTTTCGCTACATGAAGTTGAAATATAAGAAAGAATAAGATAATATCATGTTCGGTACGTCTTTC
Source organism: Amaurobius ferox (assembly GCA_951213105.1). NCBI lineage: Eukaryota > Metazoa > Arthropoda > Arachnida > Araneae > Amaurobiidae > Amaurobius > Amaurobius ferox. The sequence continues at coordinate 5,155,059 of OX578138.1, read as the reverse complement.
AAAATTGATACAATGTGAGCAAAGTGGGAAAGCAAATTGCAATTTAATGTTGCATAATAGAGTATCAATTTTAAATATAAATTACTTTAAGTGTCAAGATATGTGTTGTAAGAACCATTTTTACTTTTATACGCTATTGTATAGAAAATAAAATGTTTTCCCGAATATTTACGAATGAGAGGTTCTGACTGAACAGCAAAGTACGTTTTAACACTTCTTGAGTACATGCCAAACACTTTGTAAAACATATTCATCTCTGTGTGTGTCATGTTATGTGCATGTAAGCATATCTGGGGGAGTGTCGACAAGATAAGGAAGGGTCACATCACTATGAATTTTATATACGTATTACATCATTAAAAAATATCTAGAATGTTATTCTGTGCTTGACTCTCTCATCTTTTCATATTCAAATATCTCATAATCTTTATTTCAACTTATATCATAATCATTATTAAAATGGAAAAAATATTTTTAAGATTTCACAAAGTTATTCTTTTAGAATATTTCAAAGAAATTATTTGAAAGTTTGTAACAAAGTGGGTAACAACTTAGTGACAGTGATGGATGCATTTGGCTTAACTGTGTGAATAAAAACTGTTTTGATACCATTAATCTTAGAGCTGTTTAAATCACCCATTTAGGAAATTTTCATTGCATTTTCCATAGGAAATAATTCCAAATAAAATAATTATATATAAAATTTGATACCTGTAGGTAGACTTCCGTTTTTGAGTTATAGTGTCCATATCTTACATACATACATGCACACATAAATGCACACATACACATATGCATACATACACACATACACACATACCTACATACATATATACACACATACATACACACATACATACATACACACATACATACCTACACACATACATATATACACATACACACACAAACGTATATACTTTCAAAGGCATTTGAAATGTATTCAGGTGGTCTTAAAATGCTTTATTCGAAATTAAATGTTTTCATATCATTATTATTATTTTGTTTTTGAAGAATTGCGATAATTCTACGAACGAGAATAATAAACTAGCCGAAACAGAAATATTTTAATACGTTATGCACGTAAAGGTCTTAAAATAGTTTATATTTCCACATACCAAATTAAAGTATCCAAGGCATCAGCTTGACCAGTTGCAAACTACAATATATTTTTAAAAGGTAATTAATTAAATTTTTATAAGAACAACTTGTAAACAAAAGCTCATAAAAAAAACTCATTATTTTATGCTAACATATAATATAAATGGACATAAAATAATAAAATTAAATGCTTGAGATTGTCCAGTGGGAACCACCACTCTAATTATTTTTATGCTTAAAGTAATAATAAATATTAATGTTTCATCTAAAGATTTAATTTTATGTACTTTTTTCAGATATAACCACTCAGAAGATGCACATTATGTGACTGAGTTGCTGAAGGATACCATAAAAATAGTAAGTGTAAACTTTATTTCATTTAATTCCCAGTTTTTCTATTATTCTTTTAATGCGACTTATTTTAAAAACCATATTTTAATTTATCCAATTTCACATGACAAAATGTATTTTAAAGTTCAATGAATTGCAACAAATATATGTCAGTCAATAGCAATTTATGCTTATAGCAATTTTTAAACTTTTTAGCTCTGTGCTAAGAACATTGTCTATCATTACTTTTTTACATACATAGTGTAATGTTTCGGGAAAGTACTTTAAAGGTGTCTAAAATTGGAATTTTACTTTTGATGAAAGAACACGTTTCAAGTATCCCTGAAACAAGTATCGAACGGATTTGAGATGATATGTACTTATATTATGTGTATATATGTGTGTAGAAGACCCAGACCGTCCGACTCATCCAAAGGACACGAGCAACCATTTGGACGGCCGGGTATATATGTGTGTGTAAATGTGTATCTGTCCGTTGATCGAACGCTGGGAAAATAACACCGCCCCCCCCCCCAATGTTTTATACAATTTTGAAAACATTCTGAAAATATATAAGGACATTTAATAATGTTAAATGAATAATCATTTTGTACGAAATACTTTATTTTAAAACGAATGACACAAACTTTACAACGCTAACTTGAACAGTTCTCGAGATATTGCACGTTTTCAAATGAATGTATCTTAAAATTTACATGAAAATGAACAGTAATATGTATAATCAAATATGTACACTTGGCGATAAATGGGTGACACTGACGAGTCAGCTGGCGAAATATCGCAACTTGGCGACTTTTTTATAGTGGTTTCAAATTGATGAAAATGTCGCCATGTTAGCAAAAATGACGCTGAAATTACAAAAATTACGCTAAATGGTTAAACATAATAATTAATAATTGTTAATATTTACCATACTAGGGGGCTCTGCTCCCTGTTCGCTACGCATCACAAACCCCCTTCGGGAGGCTTCGCCTCCTACTCGCTGCGCTCGGAGAGTTCCCTTCATACCTATCTCTCCTAAAAATCCTACTTTCAAAAATATCTTTTTTCATCCCTACCTATTTTTCGCAGGAGGTAAACGCTGGGAATTGTCTTAGCCCAAGGAATCCCAAAACCGAATTCCTTGATCCTGAGTTCGCTTCGCGAGTTATTTCATGCCAAACTCAAGTTTAAATTGATAAATGGTTTATTTCATCATATTACCTTACTATTTCTCTATAAATGTACCAAATTTTATGTTTTTGTGTGCAATAGATTTTGCAGTACGAGACGCAAAGAATCATTAGATGTGCCGATACGAAAATAAAAAATTCACTTCAGAAGTGCATAAAAAGTAAAATATCTCAAAAACTACATGAAAATTAAAACAAGAAAGGTCAATCATGCTTAAAGCATTGATTATGAAACACTTTCCAACTTCAATGCAATTTTATTTAAAACAGTCGAAAATGCAATACATTCCTCGGTAATATTTTAAAACTTATCATAATACTACATTAATTTATTATATTTGAAAAATTAAACCTTCATTGAAAAACATGAACTTCATTCAAATGACGGCATTGAAATAAAAATTGCCTGGTTTAAATATATCTGAAAAGCGATACATTCCACGGTAATATTTTTAAAACTATCATAATACTACGATAATTTATTATATTTAAAAACTTCATCGAAAACAACTGAAATTAATTCAAATGACGTCATAGAAAAAATAAATAAAAAGAACGAATATGAGTCTGCAGGGAAAGACATGTGCTGCCCACATCAGAATTTTTAACAATATTACAACAATGATTTATAGAAGTGAACGGGGATTATTTTCAGGCCATTTCGAAAAAAATGTATGATATATATTTAAAGATCCATCAAATTTTTGTCGAATAAAATGTTCAACAAATTTAAGCTGTGTACCAAATTTTAACTCTCTAGGACGTAGGAAAGTGCATTAAAAATGCCATCAAATAAATTTATCATGAAGAGTTATATAAAATTTAAAAAAATGAAAAATTGTTATCTACGAAATTTATTTTAAAATGTGAAGCCACTCCCATATGCAAAACATTTAAACAAATGGAGAGATATTTATTATATAATATATCTCTCTTTTCTTTCTGGAAGATATCCCAAAGTCAGAATTTAATTGAATTTGTTTTTTTCCCTATATTAAATAATTTTTAATTAAAAAACTACTTAACATATTTTACTGAATTTTTTTTTATATATTCTATGGGATAATGTGAATATTTTCTAAAAATTTCGAAGCAATTCGTGAATTTTAAATTTACTTAAAAAATGTTTGAAAAATTAGGTCCCATAGGGTTCAATGTATTTCATTTTTTCAACCCGGGTTCAATAAAAAACTAATTGGGTGATATTATTTATTTATATTCCCATAGGTCCTACAGACCGTCTGAACAACATACTAAAATTTCATTTTGATAAAGTCATTTTTACGGCAGTTATCGTGCTAACGGACAGACAGACAGACAGACAGACAGACAGACAGACAGAATGAACAAAGTCATAAACACTTTTCAACTTTGTTGTAAAGTGTTAAAAAGGGGCTCCGTCCTGCAAAAATTCACTCATGCCTGCAAAACCTGCCTGCAAAAATTCATGGTCTTGCTAATGTTAGTCTATCCAGGACGTGAATTCGCAGCTCAGATATTTTGTCATTAACTATGACATTAGATACTTCTTAAACCATAATATATATAAACAAGAAAGATCAATCATGCTTAAAGCATTGATTATGAAACACTTTCCAACTTCAATGCAATTTTATTTAAAAAAGCCGAAAATGCAATACATTCCTCGGTAATATTTTAAAACTTATCACGATACTACATTGATTTATTATATTTGAAAACTTAAACCTTCATTGAAAAAAATGAACTTCATTCAAAAGACGGCATTGAAATATAAATTGCGTGGTTTAAATATCTCTAAAATGCAATACATTCCACGGTAATATTTTTAAATCTATCATAATACTACGATAATTTATTATATTTGAAAACTTCATCGAAAACAACTGAAATTAATTCAAATGACGTCATAGAAAAAATAACACGCCTGGATCTCTTTATAAAAGCAGCATTTCATTCATAACTTTCTCCATTTCATTCATCACAATACTATAATAATTTATTTTATTTAAAAATTAAGACCATGGAGCTACAATTCATAAACTTTATGCTTAAAACTTCATCGAAAAATATCGTCCTTCTGTTTATAAAATCAATTAATATTTCATTCATATCAGCCATGCAGACTCCATGGACTGAATTATTTTGTGTTAAAGAAATACAGTAATTCTAATACAACTCATTCTACATATTTTGCTGTTTACATTTTACATAGGTGAAAAATAGGCTTAATTGTAGAAATAATCAAATTTGAATGAGAATTTAAACTCAAATATATTGTCATTGTGTTGTTTCAGTATGTAGATGCACAGAATTTAAGCAGAAATAAAATAGTTTTAGGACGGATACAACACTCAATATGAATTAAAAAGAACTTTAAAAAATCACGAATTTGAAACAAGATGGATGCCATATCTCATTTTGAAGTGGGTCATGTGATCGTTTCATATCATGGTCACGTGATCGTTTCATATAAGATGTGTAATTATTATTTTCATTTTTATTTAAAAAACTACTGAATATATTTAGCTGAATTTTTTTTTATATATTTTATGGAACAATTTGACTATTACCTAAAATTTTCGAAGCAATTTGTGAATTTTAAATCCGCTTAGAAAATGTTAGAAAAATTAGGTCCCATAGGGCTCAATGTATTTCATTTTTTCAACCCGGGTTCAATCCAAAACTAATTGTGTGATATTATTCATTTATATTCCCATAGGTCCTACAGACAGTCTGAACAACATACTAAAATTTCATTTTGATTAAGTCATTTTTACGGCAGTTATCGTGCTAACGGACAGACAGACAGACAGACAGACAGACAGACAGACAGAATGAACAAAGTCATAAACACTTTTCAACTTTGTTGTAAAGTGTTAATAAAAAACGGCTTATTTCAGCATATTACTCAAAGCTTTTTCTATAAGTGTACCAAATTTCATATTTTATATGCAATAGTTTTTGCGGTACGAAGCAAAGAATCTCGAGAAACGAGAAATTTATCAAGCAACGACAGCTACTTTTTTTAATATACAAATATTGTAGTATAATGGAGTATTTTGCTTAGTAGATGTTAACAATATTTCAAATTGTCAAGTTATATTCGCGCAATATATAAGTTAATTGTGTACTTCAAAATAATTTGACATGCTGTCATTCAGAAATCGGCCAATGTTAGTATACTTTTCAAAGTTAAAACATTAACCATCATTATTTTGCTTTGAAAGAAACAGTAATAGTACTTTGAAATAATTGAAATAATTACATTATGTAGGAAAAGTTCTGTGCTACCCACATTTAATTTTTCTTAATTGCAGAAAATTAAAAAGTCGTTAATTTTAGTGAAATATTTTTCTTTTCCATGCAATATTATACGAAAAATTTGTTAACATCCTTCTCCTAAATCTTGTTCAATAGAAGATGCTTTTAGTAACAGTTTTGACACATTATTGGGTGTTAAAATACAAATGCTCACTTAATTATCAGTCTGTAATGCTGGGCGATAAATTTGGGGGCAATTAAAAAAAAATATGGCCAATTTATCGCATTTTTGAAAACTTCGCCACATTGAGAGAAATGAGACTGAATTAACGAAAATGACGCCAGTTTGATAAGCATTCAATATCTTAAAAAATTAAGTTCAATTTATTTTAAAGTTCTTGTTGCTTTGGGAATTTTATAATTCTTGATTTGAAATTGGGTGAGTTTTACGGTGCATTTGTGGGACGGTTACGTTTCAATAGAGGATCTAGAGGGTCACAAATGAATTGTATTTTTGAAGGTGTTATATAATAGTTAGTTTTTGATAGTGAGTCTTAGTCCTTATGACGTGCTTAACGTCTAGCTGTTTATACGGTTGTTGTCATAGTAATGAGATTCTTCTTTTCTAAATTAAACAACGAAATGTTAAATACATTATTTATATATTATAAATATTATAATAGCTGTAATTTTAAATTTTAGAAATCTATTGATTGGAATGTAAACCATCGGTTTTATATAATAAAATATTTGTTTATGATTATTATGATAGTATAACATATAAACATTATTGCTTAGTGGATACTAGCTATAATTGTAATTGTCAAGTTAAATTTGTACAGAAAATAAGTTAATTAGTTACTTCTAAATAATTTTACATGTTGTTATCCATAAGAGCGTCCAATATTAAAGTACAATTATATTAATATTGTTGTATATCCTTATAAGCTGTGAAAACAGCAGGCATTGCATTATGTAGAGAAAATCATGTGTTGCCCACACCAGACTCTTTGAAATGAGAACAGAGATTCTTGTGCTGTTTTTAAGGCAAATAAATTTAATAAATAAATGGTATTATGTTTCTGATATTGCTATATCAGTTATGGTTATTGAATATAAAATAGCGTAATATTTTGGAATCATATGTTTTAAATTCATATATTTCCGAATGTGTTTAAATGGTTGTTGCAAATAAGTGAAAAACAGTTCAGGAATAACTTCTGCTACCATTTAACTTTTTGCTTACGGGTGGGATAGCGTCTATCCCAAACGAAGAACCTCTCAAAAAGACAGGTATTTGACATACTCTATCCCGAACAGCTCAATCGACCTTTGCGGACATTGGCGTCTGGACACCAATGTCTGTACATTAGTTTAAGACCAGGATTCTGTTTTATCCCGTAGATACTTAATGATCCTTTACATATATGTTTAGTGCTGCATTCGTCCTGAAACCGCTTTGTTTTTGCCCATTATCTGTGTATCTAAAATCTGTGTCAACGCAATTACAATATTTTTTATTTTAAATGGTCACTCAAATTTCTTTATTTCTACAACGAAGCCTAATTTTAGCAGTAAACTATAGCATACAGAATACGAACAAACAAATCAAGCAATTATAAGATGAATTGTATAAGATTTATAATTTTTTTTTAAACAAAATTATTTAGCTCTGGAGTCTTGAAATATTCATTGATTTTACATAGAGAGGCAGGCGTTTTATAAAATGAAATGCTTTCTCATAGTGACTACCATGGAGGTTATATTAATTTCGAAGAGCTAATTTTAAATAAGTGAGCGAGCAATATAGTTTCTGTAATAATAAAATATTATAATAGTGACGTAATATTATTTTCAAAAGCATTGTAAATATTTCGAAAATGATACTTTCGATGACGTCATTTAAATAAAGTTAATTTTGTGTAAGTAGCATTTTTTTTTCAATGAAGTTTTAAAATTAATTTTTTCGATGGCAATTTTTGAAGCAGCTTAAAATGTCAATAAAATTGCATTTCAGTTGAAAAGTGTTTCACAATCAATGCTTTATGCATGATTGATCTTTCTTGTTTATCATAGGGGAATTAAATTCAACGTTTTAATATAATTTTTTTGAACATCAATATGAATGCGTTTAGAATTTTCACAAATATTAAATCATGTGCAATATCGGGTATATCTGATAATATTTAATAAATAAAAACATTTGTTTGAATAAATTAATAGAACTCTAGATAAGAAAATAAGAAAAATAAAATTATATCTCTCAGGTGTCCTAAAGGCTTACAGCAATAATTTTTTGCGCTTTTTAAAATTTAAGCAAATCCAAGAACTGATTTTTAAAGCACATTTCCAAGCATATGCCTATATTTGAATTTCGATGATACTATTTAAAGAGGCGTATCAGCCTTTCATACTATGTTTATGATTCTAGAATTTGAACTCTATGCATTTTGATACTCCGATACTTTTCATTTTATTCAATTACGTTTAATAATATTTGTTATTCGAGATAAGATTCATTGTTTGAAATTGGATTACAAAATCCGCTTCATTTTAAATTACATTACCATCTCTATTGCTCTCTATTGCCCAAAGCAATACGGAGTTTTCAACGCTGTCTTTACATGAAAACAATTCACGTCTTTATTATTACTTCCTTCTAGGAATGTATTAAAACTTTCAATAATTAGATAACCGTTTTTCGAAGAGAAACACGCAGTTACGAATTAAGCAATCGGGGGAAAAAAAAAAGAAAAGAAAAAATGTTTCTGAAATCAATTTATTCTGCGACTCGGCCGCCCTCTGCTTCAGCTGAAAATTTTTGATAAATGTTCGACCGAGCGTTAAAAAATTCTTAGGATTAGGCTTAATTCCTTCTCTCGAACAGTCTTCGCTCGCTAGTTTATTAAAATTCGGAGATGAAATTATGGTAAAATATATTCATTATTTTAACAAATTTTATAAGGAAAAGTTCTTTCGCAAATGCTCAAAGCTTTATAAGAGAAATAGGCATACCATCATTATTATAGTTTAACGGGGAAAAAAATGTATTTGTGTACTTGGAGCCTTGAACGGTATTTTTTTCCCTAACTGAATTGATGATTAAAATATATTGAACCTAAAGTAATAAACAAGGAAAAAGTTTAAAACGGAGAGGAGAAATAATTCAAAATAAAGAAATTTTGCCCGCGCTCTGCTTTTTGCAATTATAAAACGTAATTTCGAAAAATCTTTCCTCGCTAGAAAAACTCATTTCATTATATTTAGAACCAAAATAAAAAAAGGATATTTTAACTGCGCTGCTACGGAATATATATATTTTCCAGAGCTGGCTTTGTCCGTATAATTACTAAACTATTTTTTTTTCTTACATGAAAGGGCATTTTCGGATATTCAGCGAAAAAAAAAAAACGTAAAACGCTAAAATGCATATACATGTATGTATATATCAAGCAACGGCAGATTCATTTCCTGCATCTCTGCATATTTTAATGAACCGACCGGAGCCCGCGATTGGCTGATTAGACCGATGCCAGGAGAAAATTTATAATAAAAAAATTAAAGAACGGGAAAAATCCGAACACATAGGGAAAAAAAATGGCGCATTTTTAACGTCGGTTTCTTTTTGGCAGGATAGAGACACGGGGAGGGGGAGGGACTAAAAAACTGCATTACCTATGAGGAAATGCTGATAGTTCTTTACTTTTTTTTTCGTTCAACGGGAAAAGTTTTATCATTAAATCTGTTCCTGACAGGAGTAACGAAATTATTTCGGAATGCAAAGGCGAGATCAAAATAAATAATTGGCGCCCAGTCATTAATCGATGATTAGTTTGAATTTAGAGGAAAATATCTGAAATGATATATTTTTTTCAATTTGCAGTTATACATGTTTACTATAGATCAGAATAAATTCTGGCTCTTTCAAATGTTCAAATCAAAGATTCTAACCATTATATAAGAGTTTAATGATATTAGTACGTTGCTGGTGTTTTAACTCTGATAATAAATGCGACTCAGAATGCATTTAACTTCATTTTAATTTTAGGAAAAATTGTATTGTTCTAGAACTATGGGTTAGACAAAATGTATTTTAATAAATTTTATGTCATTAAAATTAAAGTAACTACCACTCATTTTTTTTTCAACAACGTTTTTACATTTTCATTCATTTATTACTTTCCTTATATACATAATGTATAAGGAAAGTATTGTGACGGGGTCGAAAATTCGAATTCGAGTTTTCGACGGGAGAGCACGTTTCTAGCATCCCTGATCACGAATCAAACATTTTTGAAGTGATGTGTGTGTGTGTGTGTGTGTGAAAGTATGTGTGTGTGTGTGTGAAAGTATGTGTGTGTGTGTGTGTGTGTGTGTGTGTGTGTGTGTGTGTCAGTGAGTTTGTAGAGACGATAACCGACGAACGAATAGACCGATTCGAACGAAATTTAGTACAAAAATCACAATCCGTAAACACTGGAAGCCTATTGTTTTTATACGCAATCGAATGTTCAAAACCCCCCTAAATTTTCGAGTGAAATTTTTAAAAATTCCTCAAAAAATCAAAACCGCTAATAAAGTTACGTAAATAGACATTTCTTATGTAATTTTTCATTAGAAAACGATTGACGTAAATTTTTGAACGCTAACATGAACCGTTCTCGAGATATTGAACATTTTTGAAAAAAATTATCAAAAAGTCATATAAAATAAAAAAAAAATATTTCCTATTGAGAAACATGTTCACTTTTCATATGTAATATCATGCGATAAATTGGGTGACATCATTCGCGTGGATCTAGCTCGTTCCATTCATGAAAAAAGATACTTTGAGTAATACTTTTGTATTTGTTCGCCAATAGTCATTTATCGTCTGTAAGAATAACTTATTTCTTCGTCCATAACGCTTGGCGAGATTTTGGCGACGATTTTAGCGGAATGTCGCCAACCTGGCGACTTTTTTGAAATGTTGCCAAATTAACGAAAATCTCGCCAAATGGATAAAAATGACGCTAAATCAATGAAAATGACGACTAATTGTCGATTATTCAATATCTTAGAAAGAATATAAGTATCTACTATAAGAAAAGCCTATTTTTTTACTGTAAAAGTAGTAAATTCATTACATTATATAAGGAAAGTCATGTGTTGCCCACTTCAGATTTTTTTTACATGTTATTTTACCTCTCACTTTTCTTTTTTAACACTTTACAACATAGCTGAAAAGTGTTTATGACTTTGTTCATTCTGTCTGTCTGTCTATCTGTCTGTCAGCACGATAACTGCGGTAAAAATGACTTTATCAAAATGAAATTTCAGTATTTTGCTCAGACGGTCTCTGGGACCTATGGGAATATAAATGACTAATATCACCCAATTAGTTTTGGATTGAACCCGGGTTGAAGAAATTAAATACATTGAACCCTATAGGACCTAATTTTTCAAATATTTTTTAAGCGAATTTAAAATTCGCAAATTACTTCGAAAGTTTTAGGAAATATTCTAATTATCCCATAAAATATACAAAAAAAAATTTCAGCAAAATATATTCAGTAGTTTTTTAAATAAAAATTAAAATAATAATTACACCTTTCATATGAAGAGATCACGTGAATATTATATGAAGAGATCACGTGCCCCACTTCAAAATAAAATATGGCATCCATCTTGTGTCAAAATCATGATTTTTAAAGTTTTTTTTAATTTATATTTAGTGTTGTATCCGTCCTAAAAACGCTTTATTTTTGCTTAAATTCTGCGCATCTACATACTCAAACAACGCAATTAGAATATATTTGAGTTTAAATGATCATCCAATTTTGATTATTTCTACAACGAAGCCTAATTTTCACTTATGGAGAATGTAAATACCAAAAGATGTAGAATGAGTTGTATAAGAATTGCTGCATTTCTTTAACGCAAAATTATTTAGTTCATGGAATCTGCAATATAGCTGATATGAATGCAACATTCATTAATTTTACACAGAGAACCAGACGATGTTTTCGATGAAGTTTTAAGCATAGAGTTAAATTACTTGTACCTCCATGGTTTTAAGTTTTGAAATAAAATAATTTATTATAGTATTGGGATGAATGAAAGGAATGGAAAAATGTTTATGGATGAAATGCTGCTTTTATATAAAGGCGATTTATATTTCAATGACGTCTTTTGAATAAAGTTCATTTGTTTTCGATGACCTTTTCAAATATAATAAATTATTGTAGTGTTAGGATAATTTTTAAAAGTATTACCGAGGAATGTATCGCATTTTAGAGATGTTTATATAAAATTGCACTCAAGTTGGAAAGTGTTTCATAATCAATGCTTTATGCATGATTGATCTTTCTTGTTTTTCTTTCCATACTTCTTTATATTTTTATATTTTATTTTTAATAGGGTTTAAATATACTTAATACATTTTAATTTATTCAATTTTATTATAATTTTTTCAATAAAATTTATATAAAAATTATTACGCATTTAAATTAATAATTTAATTAATTTATTTTTATTCCTCTCTGCAATTAATTAATTAGTTATTACTTTTCATGTCGGCTTCTTTCTCTCTACCTTTCCATACGATTCTTTGTTTTTACTTTCCTTATATACGTAATGTATAAGGAAAGTATTGTGACGGGGTCGAAAATTCAAATTCGAGTTTTCGACGGGAGAGCACGTTTCAAGCATCCCTGATCGATCACAAATCAAACATTTTTGAGATGATGTCTGTGTGTGTGTGTGTGTGTGAAAGTTTGTGTGTGTGTGTGTGTGAGTCTGTGGAGACGATATGTCACGAACGAATGGAGCGATTCGACTGAAATTTGGTTCAGAAATCACAATCCGTGAATACTGGAAGCCAATTGTTTTTAAACGCAATCGAATGTTCAGAATCCCCCTAAATTTTCGAGTGAAATTTTGAAAAAATCATCAAAAAATCAAAACCTTTAATAAAGTTACGCAACTAGACATATCTTATGTCATTTTTCCTTAGAAAACGATTGACATAAACTTTAGAACGCTAGCATGAACCGTTCTCGAGATATTGCACATTTTTCAAATAAATTTATCAAAAAATTCCATAAATTAAAAGAAATATATTAACTGTTGAGAAATATGTTCACTTTTCATATGTAATACCATGCGATAAATTGGGTGACATCATTCTCGTAGATCTAGTTCGTTCCATTCAGGAGAAAAGATATTTTGAGTAATACTTTTGTATTTGAACGCCAATAGTCATTTATCTGCTATAAGAATAACTTATTTCTCCGTCCATAACACTTGGCGAGATTTTGGCGACGAATTTGGCAGAATTTCGGCAACTTGGCGACTTTTCAAAATGTTGCCAAATTAACGAAAATCTCGCCAAATGGATAAAAATGACGCTAAATCAATGAAAATGACGACTAATTGTCGATTATTCAATATCTTAGAAAGAATATAAGTATCTACTATAAGAAAAGCCTATTTTTTTACTGTAAAAGTAGTAAATTCATTACATTATATTAGGAAAGTCATGTGTTGCCCACTTCAGATTTTTTTTACATGTTATTTTACCTCTCACTTTTCTTTTTTAACACTTTACAACATAGCTGAAAAGTGTTTATGACTTTGTTCATTCTGTCTGTCTGTCTATCTGTCTGTCAGCACGATAACTGCGGTAAAAATGACTTTATCAAAATGAAATTTCAGTATTTTGCTCAGACGGTCTCTGGGACCTATGGGAATATAAATGACTAATATCACACAATTAGTTTTGGATTGAACCCGGGTTGAAGAAATTAAATACATTGGTTCTATGGGACCTAATTTTTCAAATATTTTTTAAGCGAATTTAAAATTCGCAAATTACTTCGAAAGTTTTAGGAAATATTCTAATTATCCCATAAAATATACAAAAAAAAATTTCAGCAAAATATATTCAGTAGTTTTTTAAATAAAAATTAAAATAATAATTACACCTTTCATATGAAGAGATCACGTGAATATTATATGAAGAGATCACGTGCCCCACTTCAAAATAAAATATGGCATCCATCTTGTGTCAAAATCATGATTTTTAAAGTTTTTTTTAATTTATATTTAGTGTTGTATCCGTCCTAAAACCGCTTTATTTTTGCTTAAATTCTGCGCATCTACATACTCAAACAACGCAATTAGAATATATTTGAGTTTAAATGATCATCCAATTTTGATTATTTCTACAACGAAGCCTAATTTTCACTTATGGAGAATGTAAATACCAAAAGATGTAGAATGAGTTGTATAAGAATTGCTGCATTTCTTTAACGCAAAATTATTTAGTTCATGGAGTCTGCAATATAGCTGATATGAATGCAACATTCATTAATTTTACACAGAGAACCAACCAGACGATGTTTTCGATGAAGTTTTAAGCATAGAGTTAAATTACTTGTACCTCCATGGTTTTAAGTTTTGAAATAAAATAATTTATTATAGTATTGGGATGAATGAAAGGAATGGAAAAATGTTTATGGATGAAATGTGGCTTTTATATAAAGGCGATTTATATTTCAATGACGTCTTTTGAATAAAGTTCATTTGTTTTCGATGACCTTTTCAAATATAATAAATTATTGTAGTGTTAGGATAATTTTTAAAAGTATTACCGAGGAATTTATCGCATTTTAGAGATGTTTATATAAAATTGCACTCAAGTTGGAAAGTGTTTCATAATCAATGCTTTATGCATGATTGATCTTTCTTGTTTTTCTTTCCATACTTCTTTATATTTTTATATTTTATTTTTAATAGGGTTTAAATATACTTAATACATTTTAATTTATTCAATTTTATTATAATTTTTTCAATAAAATTTATATAAAAATTATTACGCATTTAAATTAATAATTTAATTAATTTATTTTTATTCCTCTCTGCAATTAATTAATTAGTTATTACTTTTCATGTCGGCTTCTTTCTCTCTACCTTTCCATACGATTCTTTGTTTTTACTTTCCTTATATACGTAATGTATAAGGAAAGTATTGTGACGGGGTCGAAAATTCAAATTCGAGTTTTCGACGGGAGAGCACGTTTCAAGCATCCCTGATCGATCACAAATCAAACATTTTTGAGATGATGTCTGTGTGTGTGTGAAAGTTTGTGTGTGTGTGTGTGTGAGTCTGTGGAGACGATATCTCACGAACGAATGGAGCGATTCGACTGAAATTTGGTTCAGAAATCACAATCCGTGAATACTGGAAGCCAATTGTTCTTAAACGCAATCGAATGTTCAGAATCCCCCTAAATTTTCGAGTGAAATTTTGAAAAAATCATCAAAAAATCAAAACCTTTAATAAAGTTACGCAACTAGACATATCTTATGTCATTTTTCCTTAGAAAACGATTGACATAAACTTTAGAACGCTAGCATGAACCGTTCTCGAGATATTGCACATTTTTCAAATAAATTTATCAAAAAATTCCTTAAATTAAAAGAAATATATTAACTGTTGAGAAATATGTTCACTTTTCATATGTAATACCATGCGATAAATTGGGTGACATCATTCTCGTGGATCTAGTTCGTTCCATTCAGGAGAAAAGATATTTTGAGTAATACTTTTGTATTTGAACGCCAATAGTCATTTATCTGCTATAAGAATAACTTATTTCTCCGTCCATAACACTTGGCGAGATTTTGGCGACGAATTTGGCAGAATTTCGGCAACTTGGCGACTTTTCTAAATGTTGCCAAATTAACGAAAATCTCGCCAAATGGATAAAATTGTCACTAAATCAATGAAAATGACGACTCATTGACGAAAATTCAATATCTTGGAAAGAATATAAATATCTACTAAAAGGAAAAACTTTCTATTGTAAATGTAGTAAATTCATTACATTGTTTAAGGAAAGTCATGTGTTGCCCACATCACATTTTTTTTGGCTGTAAAAATAGTAAATTCATTGTATTATGTATAAGGAAAGTCACGTGCTGCCCACATCAGATTTTTATATTTTATTTCCTGAATATACGTTCTTTATTTTATATCTTGATATTTTTTTTTCTAATAATTTCAGCGCTCCAAAATTTACTTTATTTTAAATTATTTTTTATTTCATAAAAATGTATATAAAAACTGCTATTTACATAAGCTTACCTTTTTTCGATGGAGTGGCTATACAAAAGTTAATTTTCTTAATATTCTACAAAAATATGGTACAGCATTTAAATTACTATATCTTAACTTTCTACCTTATGTAAAGCATTATTGCAATCAGAACTACAGGTCTACAACCAATGGTTTAAAAAATCTTCCACTGTTCACTTTCTTTGGAACATCCTGTATATAACGTCACGTTCGAAAAGAAGATTAGCACACTTCTATAATTTGACTAAACGTTTCGGTTATAACTTAGCATTCTAATAGAACCTTTTTTTCGACATCAGAAGTAATTTTATTTTTTGTAATTTAAGTGATCGCATTGATTGGGTCATTTTCTTCCGTGCGTACCTTTTCCCAATTCATGTTTTTGACCTATTGAAGCCACTTGGAATCAGTGGGAAATCAGAAGCGTCGTACAGCCACGAAATTTGATATAAATCTACTTTAGAACCCGAGAAGGTGCACCTTGTCGAGATTTTTTTTTTTAAATATGCAAATTAATGTTTAGT
Source organism: Amaurobius ferox (assembly GCA_951213105.1). Lineage (NCBI taxonomy): Eukaryota > Metazoa > Arthropoda > Arachnida > Araneae > Amaurobiidae > Amaurobius > Amaurobius ferox. The sequence continues at coordinate 5,138,548 of OX578138.1, read as the reverse complement.
CATTTTATTTTTTAGCATGCTTTTGAGCGGTTTTCGCATAAATAGTTTTAGCGACCGAAAATATTATTCTAGAACTTCAATCTTAACGCCGTTGGAAAGATTGAAAATTTCTCTTTCAAACAAACTTTGAACGGAATCCATGCAATTAATAGACGGATTTTCGTGATTTTAAAAATAATGTGTACTTTTCGTTTGCTTATATACCTTACCTAATAAAAGAAGATTTCTCTCTCTCTCTCTCTGTGGGTGTGTATGTGTGTATTCTGTAGTGGAAAATCTAAGCGCTGTATAGACATGAAAGTTGGAACACGTGCATTCAGGACTCAGAAATGTGCGACTTGGCTAGATTTTTTTGTTGTGGTTGTCATAAACCGGCTTATTTTCAAAGCGTTCTTTCATTTTCGCTTACTGGGAATTACTGCAAATACTCGCAAATCAAAAAATGCTTCATCAATACGTCCGTTAATAACGAAAAAAAGAAATAAAAAACTGCTGCGTGGGCGACACGCGGCTACGCCACAACCGCTCGTATTATATTACCGGCAATGCCGAATACATTTTTCTTTATATGACCCGAGTGATGAAGCTAGTAGCATTATGTGGAAAACATAGGACGCCCTTTCTCAATTCCAAGTTTCTCAGATCAATTTTTTCAGCAGAAATATGTCTAAATATGTATAATTGATACACAAGCAGAAACATGGCGTATTAGTAACCGAATTGGGTAGGGACATTTCCAGCCTTGTTACATAGGGGAATAATAACGGATAATTCAGAGGAATTTCTAACATGGCTGGAGTGGCATAATTGGTAGTGTCAATGTTGGCGAAATCAAGATAGCTCTGGGTGATTTTCAACCACTTGTTATTTTGAGGCAAATTTGGATCTGAGACTCTATTATTTGTTTGTATTCGTTAGTTCTATAGTTACAATTACTCCATATTTCACTCCTTGTTTTAAAAGCATCCCATCTGGAAAGCAATGAGCAATTGGTACAGTAATCTGTTGTACTTCTGTTGTACTTCTGCATATAATAAAGCGCCAAATCTGGCAAACCTAACAGGAGTCGTATTTGGTTTTGTCCAGAATCAGGAATACTACAGTTCTTTAGCCAAGTAATAAATTGCCATTATGGTGAAGTCTTAAGGTTCTATTATAGGCAGCAATTTCTTCCAGCAATCCTTCAGCAAATCCATGCATTTTGATGGAAAGAAAACCTGCTCCCCAATGACCGCAATTTCTTCATGTACAAGAAAAATGGATTAACCCTTGAGAATTAATAATTCCAGTTCGAGGACGTCAGAATTTGACACCACACTGCTCTGCCTTCAAAGATGGCAGCCATGAATGCGATGGGCAGCGGATATGGAATGCCAATTGAAAGACTTTTATATAATTATATGAATATACGGTACATTACAGATCACAATTCAAACCAAATCAAATTAAATTTATCAATACAACAACCAAGACAATACAGACAAGCACAACAACAGACAGCAAACAATCCATTTATTATAATGCAGCTTAGGGACTAGCAGATCCATGTAGATTGCTGTACTAAACTAATAAGGAAAGCTCGGCAACAGGTGCAATACAATCATTAACAAAAATATACTACTTCGAATATTGAAAAAATCTCCGCTGTATCCGTATATGAATAAAAAATAATCTTTCAACTTAGACTTAAAACGGTTAAGTGATTTTTCAGACATAGGCTCATTTAGGTAGAATATTAAAATTTTAAGGGCTAACCACAAGAGGCCCAATTATCAAATTCCAATTCTTAATCAAATTTTCATGATCAGCATTAGGAATAATGTAGTTATAATTGTAAGAACGAATGAATCTGATGTTGCGAATGATTTCTAAGTAATTGGGTTTTTAAAATAAAAATAAATTACATTTGAAAATATAGAGCTGATAAATAGTCAACATGTCAAAGAGTTTGCAAGTTGTTGGAAAACACTGTACGCCCTTTTGCTATTCTTAGTTTCTCTGATCAAATTTTTCAGCATAAATATATCTATGTATAATTGATACACAAGCAAAACATGGTGTATTGGGTAGGGGTCATTTCCGGCCTTGTTACTTAGGAGGATAATTCAGAGGAATTTTTTACATTGCGAAGTGGCGTAATTGGTGGCGTCAGTGTTGGCAAAAAATCTCTGTAAGAGTGTCACCATTACTATTACGCAAAATCAATTGATACGGCATCGACTGAATTATACTATAAAAAACACTTAGAAATGCTTCGTGGAAGAAAATTCGTGAGAGTCTAACATTTATATGATCCGACACTAAACGTGCTAAATACAAATAGGTAGCGAAGTACTGGTAACCCTACACAATCAGCTATCTGAGAGGAGGGTCTTAGAACAGGACGGAATTACCAAAGTTCCGGCAATAAAAAATGCTCTCTTTGTCGCATGAGCTTGACTACAGGTTTGGCGACCAGTGACACATTTGGCAAAGTATGACCATGTAGGTGACTTTTGGCGAATTTCAGAAAGTTCGAGTTTTTTGTCCAAGTTATCTTAAATTCTCTACATTTTTAATGCGTCTGAATAAAATGTAACTAATCCAGGAATCCGAACTTATTCTTGAAACCCTGAAAATGCACCTTCAAATCCAGAAGATAGGTCATTTTGTCGCTGCCTTTCGAAAGAAATGTATGATGAAATTTAATGAGAGGGAAATAATACTGACGACAATGCATGTGTAGAGGTCTAGTTGACATTTCTCCGAAGAGGAAAAGATTAGAAGCGAAAGAATTTGAAAGTTTGAAAATCTAATTGGAAACAGCTCCGGACGAAAAGGAGTTTCTCTGAGGACGTCAGTTAAGTGTTTAAGTTGGCTGTCCATCAAATACTGCGAAATAACACTTTATCGTTTGCTGCATTACTATTCATTTATTACTATTATTATTATTATTATTTACATTAACTGTATCTTCTTATTATTTATATTATTACCTATTATATTTTATTTATTTATTTATTATTGCTATTATTATTTTTTTGTTGAATCTAAAAAGATCAATTTTTCGGGTCATAAAATGGCGCAAAGCTTAATTGTCAATTATTAAGCATTAGAAAATGTACCCAGCGTTGCCAGGGATTTAAGATCCAAATTTCTGATTAAAATGACACAGGAATATACAGAAAATTTTCGTAAACTAAACAACACTTTTACAATAAGCCCACTTAGAACAAAAAATAAATAAATGCCAGCATTTAAATAATCACGCACAAATAGCACCGAAAATGCTTGTTTCCCAAAAAGTCATTAATAACCGACTCTGTAAATACGTCACTGCCCTCCATACCAATGTAATGAAATATAGTAAGGCATAAGAGAAAAGGAAGTATGGAAATTGAATACGACAACTTTTATGCTTTTGTTTAAAAAGTCATAAAAAATTCAAAAATAGAGTCATTTAATTTATTTTTATTCGAATGTAAAGATATCAGTTTTGAGTGCGACAGACACTTTTACTCGTATTACGTCAACAACCCAACAGCACTATGGCGAGCTTTTATACCACTCTCTGTGGAAGTTCAGAAAAAAAGGGCGTAACTTGTGAAGTTCTTGGCCAATCTACAAAATTAGAGAAGTTTCTAGAACTTGCGAAAAATTGTCAAGTATATATAGTGTCCAATTTGTCGCCATAGTCACCGAATTTACCGGCAAGATAGAGCGACCCACACATTCCAATTATAACAATGCTTTTCTGTTATGATTGACTCCGTATCCCGCGCTCTAAGTTTCACATCAATAGTTCTTTTAAATGTGACTAGAACGAATCAGCCACCTTTGTCCTCGTCCCAAATAAGTGCCCATTGCTTAAATAATACAGATACAGATAACACAGTTTTGAACTAAAATCATTCTCACGATACAAATAAAATCTCAAAATCTCCCGTGATCTAAGATCACACACCAGCAAGCACACATCTATTATGCGCATGCGCAAATGGACAACATGATTACATCTTCTATATTCGTGGCTTCAGTAGGTCGAAAATTTTCAGCCCGGAAAGGGTCGGACCGTAAGTAAATAATTCAATTTTTTTTAAAGTTCGCTCGCTTAAATATTTAAAATTATTGAACGGATGGCTTGAGAAAATAATTTTTTGTTTTGGAGCAGTGTATATTATTTAAAGAAGCTGCGGTTAAATTATAAAACATTGGATTGCACTTCAATGTTTTTATATATCTTTATAAAACTCAGAGGCGAAAAAGGACTCGCACGAAAAAAATACATTTTTTAAAATTCTCAAATACCCGTCTATTAATCGTGTGGATTTGTTCAAAATGTGCTTGAAAGAAGATGTTTCGATCTTCCTGAGGGTGTTAAGATGGAAACTCTATGATAATATTTTGGGTCGCAAGGGATCCAATTTGTGAGAATATTGCTCAAAATCGGGCTGAATTATGTTAAAACATTAAATACGTAAAAAATTAATTCGAATTTTTAAAAAATGCCGAAGTGCACGTTCCTGGGTCTTGAAATACTTACGAAATTTCATGACCGTACAACGCCTAGATTTCTATCTATAGACAGGAAAACATTTTACTTGTTTATGCAACATTATTTAATTAAAAGCGAATAGCATCTTTTATTCATTATCGAGATCTAATTAAAAGAGAGTTTTAATTTTTACTTTCCTTATATACATAGTATAATGTATAAGGAAAGTATTGTGACGGGGTCGAAAATTCGAATTCGAGTTTTCGACGGGAGAGTACGTTTCAAGTATACCTGATTACAAATAGAACATTTTTGAAGTGATGTTTGTGTGTGTGTGTGTGTGTGAGTCTGTGGAGACGATATCTCATGAACGAATGGAGCGATTCGAATGAAATTTGGTACAAAATTTACAATCCATGAATACTGGAAGCCTATTATTTTTAAACACAATCGAATGTTCAGAATTTCTGTAAATTTTCAAGTAAAGTTTTGAAAAAATCATCAAAAATCAAAACCTTTAAAAAAGTTACGCAAATAGACATTTCTTATGTAATTTTCCCTTAGAAAACGATTAACATAAACTTTAGAACGCTAACATGAACCGTTCTCGAGATATTGCACATTTTTCCAATAAATTTATCAAAAAATCCCATAAATTAAAAAAAATATTAACTGTTGAGAAACACGTTCACTTATCATATGCAATGTCATATGATAAATTTGGTGACATGATTCTCGTGGATCTAGCTCGTTCCATTTATGAGAAACTATACTTTGAATAATACTTTCGTATTTGAACGCCAATAGTCATTTATCTGCTAAAAGAATAACTACTGTCCATACCTTAACTCCGTCCATAACGCTTGGTGAGATTTTGGCGACAAATTTGGCGGAATGTTGCCAACTTGGCAACTTTTTAAATGTTGCCAAATTAATGAAAATCTTACCAAATGGATAAAAAGGACATTAAATCAATGAAAATGACGACTCGACGAAAATTCAATATCTTGGAAAGAATATCAGTATCTACTGTAAGAATAACCTAGTTTTTTACTGTAAGAGTAGTAAATCCATTGCATTATATAAGGAAAGTCATGTGCTGCCCACATCTGATTTTTTTTATTGTTTTATCATAATATTGAAGTTAATTAATCTGTGGTGAAAATAGTTTATTGGGCGCATCAAATTATTAACATGTTTTCTTCGTATGAAAATGTTTTGAACTATATGTCAACAATCATTTCAACAAGAGTTACCACGTTTAAAACTGCAACTGTGTCTAAGGTGCTTTTTGCTGTACTTTTGGGCGACAAAAGTTCAATTTTTTTCCTGAAAAGGAAATGTAGCTTGTGTTATTTCTTTCTATTAAATAAAGTGTGATTCATCACTGCTAGTGACTTTTTTGATAGTTTATTGGTAGAAAGGCTCATTTCATTGCAGGTTATAGCAGCCAGGAAATTGCAGAGTTATAATGTAATAGAACCGTTGTAACTTTAAACAAACTAAATCAAACCAACTTTCGCTTCAAAGTCATTTAATCGTGATAAGTGAACATTTAGTGAGCTTTTTCGATATATTGGATTAACATCATTCAATTGATAAATTGAAAGGAGAATGGAGCTGGGTAAGCTGGAAATTTGATGTTAAACTGCAGCTTACAATTATGAAATTGTATGTCTTGTGTTGAGTAACTTGAAAAGGCCCTGACTTTGTGAAGGGGCTACACAAATTATGAAAAGTACTTATGACGTTTTCTTGAAAGCTCATGAAGAAGTTTATACTGCTTCAAGGCGTGTCGTTGGTTCTAGGTGTCGTTAGAGTAAGGCTTGAGGCAAAACAGTACATTCTTACTTGTAGATCTGGAAAGGAAATGTAGAATACTTTGCACAGCGTGAATTAACAGAAGGAGCACAGGTTAGATCTTTATTCATAACTGTTTACCTATTTAAATATCCAACTGATGATATTGCAACACATGTGTCGAAACTTCAGAGAATTCCCCAATAATTGCAAGATAAATTCAAAACTGAAATTGTTCGGCTTTTAAAATCAATGTTGTTGAGTCGCATTTTAAACACTTTGCCAAATGAGTATCTTGAGTTTATAAATGCATAGAAATCAGTACCCAGTAAGGATAGATCAATTGTAAGTTTTACAGAACGTCTTTGTTTACATTGACAAATGCTATGTGAATTTACAAATATAAAAACTGAATTAACTAGTGTAGCCTTGCAAAATAAAGTAATGATTAAAAAAACATTCTGAAAAAATAATAATGCCGCTGGAAATAAGGATAGTTATACTGTCCCTATTGGAATTCGACAAGCAAGTAGTATTTACAAGCTTCTCATGCGAGTTTCATCTTCGTCTATTGTCTGTTCAGCTGGCTCAAAAGTTGAGGACCTTCAAGTGTGGTCTGAACACCTTCGCCAACAGAACAGACATGATGTGCAGAAATTTATAAAACAAAAAGGAATTGATGTGAAAGTAAATAAGGAACTTCATGCGTGATGCCTACATGTTTAAGAAAATGCATAGATTAAGTTTTGGAGCTCGTCATGGTCGACCTACCAAATCTGGAGCATTAATAAATGCTTACGTATGGGGACCAATGTCTGACAATCTTGATGGAAATCGTTATTACTTTATCTTTAAAGATGAGTTTTCAATGTATAGAACTGTTTATTTGTTAAAGGGAAAAATCAGAGGTGAAGGATAAACGTGGTCAATTTCTGGCTGAAGTATAGACGGATATACATACAGTTAAAGAAGTGCTTATCGGGGGTGTAGGCGAGTTCAACAACTCTGAAGAGCATAAAATTACACAAGAACTTGTTTTAGCTCATTGAATGACAATACCATATACACCACAACAATATAGTGCTGCAGAACAAGGATTTCGCACATTGATAAAAACAGCAAGGGCAATGTTGCATGCTAAAGGTTTATCCGAGTGTCTCTGGGGTGAAGCTGTCGACATTGCAGCTTATATATGTCATCAATCGTACAGGACCCACTTCTGTAGAGCGTAAAGCGCCTTTTGAATTATGGCAATAAACGATTTATTGATCCCCTATGAATGCACGAAACCGACAACTTCGTCCACATCCCAAAATAGAAAAGAAATAAATTTGATAAAGGTAAAAAAGGATATCTAGTTAGCTATTGCAGAGATAAATATGGGTATCGAGTTTTAGCTAAAGGATATGTAGTATTCGCGAGAGATGTTACCTTTAAGCCCAATGCAACTTCGAAAGTTATCTTCGGTTGTCCTAGTGAACTTCACAGAAATGGTATTAAGATGAATTGGGTGAAGATAATGGAACACAGGCTAAAGAAGCAAGAGAAGTCAATCATCAGTAGCCATAAAATCCCCAAAGTTACTTTAACCTACGAGACAGAAGCAATTTAAGGAAAACCCTTAAGTATGAAGATTTTATAATGATAGCAGAATTGAAGAGACAGCAATATATCAGCAGACAATGTCTTCCATTGCGGCTGCTTGTTAGGAAAAAACAATGACAAAAGAACTGGATTTTTTGGCTGAAAATGAAACTTAGCAGTTAGTTGCTTTACCTGAAGGAAGAAAAGCTATTGACAATCGCTGGGTGTATAAAGTAAAAAAAAGGCGATAGAAGTATTGAGTTCTTTAAAGCCAGATCAAAGGATTTTCTCAGAAACCAGATATTGACTTCAACGAAATTTCTAGACCTGTAGTTCGATTGAACATAGTGAGATCAGTACTCAGTATTGCTGAAAATAAAAATTAAGTACTGCCCAATTTGATGTAAGAACTGCATTTCTCTAAGGAGAGCTTACTGTAGGAATATTTATGAAGCAGTCAAAACGTTGTGAAGATGGCATTTATCGAGTATGTAAATTAAGAAACAGTTTGGATAGCTTAAAGCAGCTTCCAAGCTGCTGGAATCGGATATTTAAGAACTCTCTTCAGGACTGTGATCTTATACGAAGTGACACGGATCCATGTTTGTTTTTCAGAAAAAAATAGAGAATGTCTTTTATTAATTTTTTTATGTAAAGGATGGAATGGTATTTTCTAAAGGTAAAAAGAATGCAGTTAATATTCCAATGTGGTTAATATCCAATACATAAAAGTGTTAGAAGATCCTAATAGAATTGTCAGAAGATCCTAATAGAGCAAAAGACATTCGTGAGAATGTTCAGTATAAAACTATTGGTAACCTTATGTATGTGGCCTTATGTATAGCCTATACAGTAAATCATTTTCCTGAAGATTTAGAACAACCTACAGAGAAACATTGGAACATGGGGAAAAGAGCATTGAAATATCTCAAAGGTACTGTTAAACGGATCATTCTGTATGTTGAACTTCAACAACAATATGACAAAATTGTTTAGTAGAGATTATGCTGAAGATTCAAGATTAAGAAAATCTACTTCTGGAATGCTTTGTCAAGTATAATGTAAGAAAAATTGCTTGGTCTAGTAGACGTCAAAAATGCATCGCCCTCTCTACTACAGAGACAGAATTTGTTGTCACTTGTCAATTGTTAAAAGAAGCAATTTGGTTTCAGAGACTGTTTAAAGATATATTTAGTTTTGTATTATCTATTCTGAGTCTGTCTCCAAATAGACATTCAAAGTATAATACTTGAGATTCAGAATCCTTAATTCCACTGACAAATAAAACTTATTAATGTCCAGTTGAAGTTTGTGCATGAAAATATATTCAACATGTTTCCAGTTAATTTCCAACTGTAGACATTTTTATAAAATATGCAAAGGTTCATCCTTACAGGTTACTGGGAGGGGGGAGGGAGCTGCGGGAAGTTCTGAAAAGAGAAAAATAAAGTTAGACACGTTGAACAATTATATACAGTGATACAAATATTTTCAATAGGTCATATGAAGTATCAATTTTCAATAGGTCATATGAAGTATCCGTTTTAAATATATTTATATTGGTGACAAAGATATAGAATTTTCGTAATTGCCACTTAAAAGGCGGAATACTCACTTTCGGAATGAATTTGAATAATGACTCCATTTAGAATGAAATTCAATTCATTTCTACTGCTCAAAGACTGAATCTACATCTGAGTTGAATACCAATTTCACGCTTAAGCTATTTTTGGTTTACATTAGGTGCTATTCACAGCTAATTTACATTTATTTATCCTATATATTTATTTTTATTCATAGATCCGTTTTAAAATGTTTCAGAGTATTTGAGAGATATACTTTCATACTGAAAAAACGTCATTAGCGAATTATTATATGAAATTAATGTTTCAGCATTAAAACGATTGAATCCGATTTTTAAGCAGATTATCTTGTGATTTCTGCTTAACACACATTCTTGTAATACTTATACTTGTGAAGCATTTCTGCTGCACAAGTATAAAGAGAATACTGCGTTGTCTTTCAATAGAATCTATTTACGAATTGTAAATCCATGTAAGTAGAGATTTAATTTTATGTATTCTGTGTTTTTTATTAAGATTTTTGAAAATGAACCCTACGTTGCCCAAGAGTTAAAGCAGAGATAAATTGAATTTATTCATTCAAGTTTGCAATACGTGACAAAACTACTATTAGAGAAGTGAATCCTTGCTTCAAATTGTGATCAACACTAGTAAAAAAAAAGCCCGCTATAATATATTTAGAGATTTCATCAATTTCTTTCCAAATCGCCGTAAATCAGTTTCAATCCAAATCCCCACGAAATGCAAAATCCTTGTTTTATGACCATGTTTTACTAGCGGATACTAAAGTCCACCGTTCCACAGCCTTTGAAAGCAAAAAAAAAAAAAAAAAAAAAAAAAAAAAAAAAAAATACTACTACTACTAATAATAATATTAATAATAACTACTAATAATAAATAATAATAAAAAATAAACTATGTTTTTTATTTTATTATTATTTGAGCATGCGCAATCGAAAGGTTGAAAAATTTACTTGACTTCATTTGCGGAAACGATAATCTGAATTTTTATACGTTTGCTTCAAAATATGACAGAAAATGCTTTTTGTTAGAACGTGAAGATATATACACACCATTCTTGACAAACTATAGAATTGTGCGAATCTCACTTTTTTGGAGTATAAATTTGGAAATTTTTGCGGCAAAATAAATATCAAATAACGTAAAAAAAGGCAAATTTTGATGTATTTAAAAAAGTAAATATGAAGAAATTGCTCCACGGATTTGGTTCAGACATCGTTGAATAGAACGTTCTTCGATGGTGTCCAGGTGCAAACTCTATGTTAATATTTTCGGTCGCTAAGAAGCCAAGTTGTGTGAAAGTCTCTCAAAATCGTGTTGAAACATAAAATAACTAAAAACACTAATTCGAATTTAAAAAAAAAACTCGCCGAAACGCATTTTCTTGGGTTCTGAAGTACCTGTGTCCCACATTCTATGGTCACACAACGCTACAAACAAGACAAACACACACCGATAACTTCTGTTATTATGCAAGATAGTTCGTTCATGTAATAATCATAATTTTAAACATCATTTTAATCTGACCAAACTTCAAGTAATTTTGCTCCCCCTGCAATACATAGGTCCCTTGGAAAGTCCTAAAACGTTTCTAAAACGTTGCAAAGAAAAGTCCATAACTGTACTTCTCTATAGTACAATCGAAGTCCGGCCAAATCGAATAAAAGTGATTGCAATGCCCCTAGTGGAGAATTAAAAATGTTAGGAGAAGAAACTCGGTAACAAATGCAGACAGACGGAAATGTCAGTTACAGAGTTAGTTGTAGAGGAATCGAATGCGTACGAAACAACATCAGAAACGCAAGAAAGGCATACATGGAGGGCAATAAATATCTATCAAAATGGCATCCGCAGACACTGGAACACGGTGACACCTGCAATACTTATTTAAATACGCGGTCATATTCGTTCTCGAATTCAAAAATGCATGTTTATAACGGGGGGCATTTTCAACAAGTTGTACATTAGATTCTTGTGCATGTAAATATTGCTTATTTTAGAATTATTTCTGAATAGAACAGCAAATAACCCTATTGTGTGAAATATATTCCTTCTGTACCAGTTTCAGTGTCGATTCCTACTCCTTTGACAATGCTCTGCAACTTTTTAATTTGCATTTTCCGTCTATTTAGTTTTGTTACCGAGTTCGTCATCCCAGTATTCTGAATTCTCCACTAGAGGCGCTGCAATCATTTTTATTAAATCTTGCAGGGCCACTTTACTATAGATTGACATATTGTGTACACTCATGGACCATTCCTTACAAAGTTATTGGAGTACTTAAAGAATTTTCCAGGAACCTTGTTTACAATGCTCAGGGGAAATATAATATTGGGTCGAAAATTGGGATTTGAGCTTCCAATGGTTTTATACGTTTTGTGGTACTCTAGAACACAAATCGAAAGTTCCTGTGTGAGATTCAAGTTCAGATTTTCGACGTGATTCCGATATTATCCTTATACTGTAACAAGATTAAAATAGGGTAACATTTTGCAATCGTCGGTGTTTCTAACAGGATGATGCTTGGGTTCATACCCAATAGGAATTACAAAAATGGTACAATGATTATTTTCTCGATTTCTTAGCGATGGGTAGCATACATTTCCCCGCTACGTGACCAACAGACAAACGAACAAAGAAACGAACATTTTCTTATTATTAAAGTAAGACTCTATATACAAAAAATCTGATGTGGGCAGCACATGACTTTCCCTGCAAACTTATATCCACGTTCTATTTATTTCAATTAAATTTAATTCACTTTTAATTCAATTTTCGTTCTCATTTGATAACTGGACTTATTTTCAAAGGTGGCGTGGAAAAATACGAAAAAAACTAATATATCTCGAGAACGCCTAGTCCTAGTGTAATGGGGTTGGTCTTATTCTTTTCTTCGTTAAAAATTACGCATTAAACAAGCATTTAATGGATATATTTGAGCATACGTAGCTTTTTAGTTTAGATTTTGACAATTTTTGCGGGCCATTCTGCAAAAAAAGGCAGGTTATTTTTTTCAGAATCGTACCAAAATCTAATCAGCACCAGGGTGACCTATACGTGGCTTATCTACCGAATTTTGTGAAATTCGGTCCATTAGTTTTTCAGCTAGAGTGGATACAAGCTTTTGCGGGCCATTTCGCATAAAAAGGCGGGTTCTTTTATTCCGAATCGTACCCAAAACTAATCAGCAGCAGCCCCGCCCACAAGTAACTTACCTACAAAATTTTGTGAAATTCGGTCCATTAGTTTTTTAGTTAGAGTGGATACAAAATCTGCACAGACAGACACACAGACACACAGACAGACACACAGACAGACACACAGACAGACACACACACAGACGTCACGCTAAAAATGGTTTTTTCGTATTCTAGAGGTCTCGAAACGTGTAGATCCGTCGAAAACTCGAGTTGCGATTTTCGGCATGATTCCAATACTTTCCCTATACATTACCATGTATTGCAGGGAAAGTAAAAAAGTAATATATATTTTGCACTTCAGAGGTTTTCGACCTTTAATTTTAAATCTATTCTCGATAATATTCCTTTTTACAGTTATTTTTAAGCAGTCATTTTTGAGGAAATGATACACAGGTTGAACGTGTTTGGTTTAACGCATATTTCTGAATAATTTGAGTTCTAATAGCATGTTCTTTTAAAAGAATTTACCGCTGATCAGAATAGCAAATGGATTTTTTTAGTAATTGCTGCTTAAAAGGTCTACTGCTCACTTTCGGAAGTCATTTAAATAACGACTCCATTTAGAATCCGATTCAATTCACTTATATTGCTCAAGGACTGAATCCACGTCTGACTTGAATAACAATGTCATGCTTAAGCTACTTTTGCTTTTATTTCCATTTAGGTGTCCTATATCTTTATTTCTTTCCTTAGTTTCCGTATTTAAAATGTTTTAAAACATTTCAAATACACATACGGGGAAGCTTTGGCTTCTCTTAACAGACACTTCAAAATAGCGGACACATCTGAATAACTGATACAGTCAAACCTGTTTAAAACAGAACCTGCAGGAAACGGAATACTGTAATAAGCGGAAAATAGGCTTAGCCCAGTCCAAAAATATAAGAAAATGATGTTACTTTCGCTGTGTGAAACGGAATCTTCACAATGCGGAAACGGACGCCAATTTAAAAAATAATTTGTTAATAAAGCACCCGTTGTATAACGAACAAAGCATTGAACTATTTCAGCCATTTATTTTCAAGAAAACCATTTTTCACAGAATTTTTTATTAAGTCAAATGATAAATTTTTTTACACTTTTTTCCCAAGATATATTTGTTCCTACTTCTCAAGATATACTATATAAAGATCTTAGATGATGGCTGATATGGATTCAGCATCGAATTTTGTAGAGCTTGGGGGAGAGAATCCTCTAAAGATTTCTACTTTCGATTTTGTCTCAATTATTATTAATGTTTATTTAATTTTCCTTGAAACATCTATTTCTTCGAATTGGCTACTGATATAACTTGGGTGATGACGGATATAGAATTTGTTTCAAGTTTCTGATGGGGTTGAGAATTCATTAAGGATGCCAACCTCCGGATCTCTTCCATTTTCGGTTCAACATTTTTCATTGATAGATCTACTGTTTTCAGAATCGACTGTAGATAAATCTTATAGGATGACTGACATGGATTCAGCATCAAGTTCTAGTGTGAGAAGGGGGTCTCACTAATGATTTTTGCTTTCGTTTTTAGACATGTTAGTTCGATTTCTAGCAGAAATCGAACTGACCGATTTTTTCTTTGCAGTATCTATTTTTAAGAATTGACTATAGATAGAGTTTAGATAATGAGTGATATGGATTCAACATCGAATTTCGGTGGGTTTAAAAATTTTCACTTCCTATTTTAATGGTAGGTCGGACGGTCTGGGTATCAACAACAACTTCCGATTTTAGATACGTCGTTTCAGGTTTTACTTCAATTCGCTTAACTGTATGAAAGAAGTGTGCAAAAGAATGTATAAATTCCTAATAGTATGATCGAAAATGAAGTGTACATACTACTAGAAACCATATGAAGGCTTCTTTATAAATTGCTTGTTTCTCAATAAGACTTTCGAAGGAGTCCACTTTGGTAGAGAGTATATATTCAAAAGTTATTGTTCACCTTATTTATCAATTTAAATCATTTTCCGAGAAAAAACATAATTCTATATAATCACCAACAGCTCATTTCAAGCACTATATCCATTAAAGTTAAATTTAGAAATCGCGCTCCCAGTGCAGCTAGAAGCATCCATAACACAGAAGGCGCTGATAAGAGTGTTCCCGAAGCATCAAATCACGCTCTTGTTACAGCGTATATCGCACAGCATGCGCACATATATTCAAATCGCTGCAACTAGAGCGCGATTTTAAGATTTGAGTACGTGCCGTACCGGCGGCTTCTGTGAACATTTGATTTTTTTTATTCAAAATACTGGATACAATTAAATGAATGTACCAATAAAATGATCCAAATTCAATTTTTAGTTTTATAGTTTCTGAACACTGTTAAATGGTATTGCGGGGAAGCCCCAAATCCTTCAGCAACTGCCACTGGTAGAGGAGGTTGGACAATATATGTTGCACTTGCAGCATTCTATGCTGCAAGTGCAGGTTTGTTGCCTCGTTGATCCCGTTGCAGCGACCAGTATGCACACACATATACAACTCGCTTCAACTGGAGCGCGATTTCAAAATTTTGGTATGTCCCCTGCCGGTGTCTTTTATGAATAATTATGTTTTTGTTCAAACATACTGGATAAATTTAAATGAATGTAGCAATAAAATGTTCCAAATTATTCTTTTGTATCATACAAAGATACACTCTTTTGCAAAAATTAAAAAAAAAAAAGCAGCATCATGAAGAAGGTTACAGTTTTATTGAAATTAAACATACGTACAATTCATACACATGTAATAAAATGATTACAAAATCAAGACCGCAGAACCCATCAATGGTTAGCAATTGCACATTGAATTTTCAAATCAGTAATTGGTGAAACCCCACTTGGCGGCCATACATGCTTGTATACGTCTAGGAAGGGAGTGATAAAGTTTCCGAATGTCATCTTGCGATACATTCTGCCAGGCATTCCTCAATTGTTGTTCCAGATCTGCTACATTTCGGGAAACTCGAATCTGGCAGCCTAGCATGTCCCATACATGCTCGATTGGCGAAAGATCTGGTGGCCTTTCTGGCCAAAGAACAGTAACAGCAACACGGAGACAGTCCACAGATATGGGAGCCGTATGTGGCGTGGCGTTATCTTGTTGGAAAATGGGTCCAGAATGACGTGCCATAAAGGGTAACGCAAATGGCCACAGGATTTCATTAACATATCGTTGAGCAGGATGACTAAGAGCGACCTGCTGTCGTAAGAGGTAGCACTCCACACCATCACACCAGGGGTAATGGCTGTGTGGCTGTGCAAAACAAAGGCTGATTGGGACAGCTGGCTCTGGCGCCTAAACACACGTACTCGATGGTCATCTGCTAAAAAAATGAAGCGTGATTCATCGCTGAACACTGTGCGATGCCAGTCTGCGGACAGCAATGATGCTCGGCTACCACACCGCTCCAAATGACTCTGTCGATGTTGTGGAGTTATGGGCAGACGTCTTAAAGGCCGTCGTGAGTGTAACCCGACTTCAGCCAAGCGCCGTGAGATGGTGGAAGGTACCACGGGTAGTATGGAAGAGGCTGTAGTACGTTGGATGGCGGACAATGATGCCGTTGAGCCAGTTCGGGCCTGTCGCACAATCATCCGAGCTTGCTTCGTATTCGTGCATCCCAGCCTTCCAGAGCTTTTATTCCGCCGATGAGTTCCTTGCAGCAATCATTGCCACCTTTGCACAGAAGAGTGTTTTCGGTGCAGGTGGCGGTCTATTGCTCGGTATGACCAGCCCGCTTCACACATCCGGATTACACGACCACTTTTGAACTCGTCCAATTACTTATAAGGTCTTCGGCAACGTCATAAAGGTTTATGTTATTGGTTATGTCTCCACGGGACTGCAACGCCGATAACGAGCAAAGGTAAACATGTCCACATTTTTAACCTGTTTATAGGGTGCTAATTGGGCAGTAGAAAAGCGTGCTATGACCGAAGTTAACACTCATTGGCCTTGCTAACTTAATCATTTGCATACTTGGTATAAAGGAATTATTTGCATGCGAAATTTCGAGATGATCGGATTATTATTATTTTTTTTTTTAATGGGTGCTTTGATATATATATTTTTTTTTTGCAAAAGAGTGTATATAGTTTCAAAATAATCTCAAATAGTATTCTGAATAAGCACTAAATCCTTGAGCAACTGCCGCTGGTGGGTGGAGAAGGTTGGACAATATATACTGAATTTGCAGCATTATATGCTGCAAGTGCAGGTATGTTGCCTCGTTGGTCTCGTTGCACCGAACAGCATGCACACATACATGCAAATCCTTGCAATTAGAACGCGATTTCAAGATTTGAGCATGTCCCCTGACGGTGTCTTTTATAATTTTTTTTTTCAAACATACTGGATAAATTTAAATGAATGTAGCAATAAAATGTTCCAAATTATTTTTTATTTCATACAGAGATATATAGTTTCACAATACTTTCAAATAGGGGAAAGCACTAAATCCTTCAGCAACTGCCACTAGTGCAGGAGGTTGGGCGATATATATTGCAAGTTCAGTTATGATGCCTCGCTAATCTCGCTACAGCGATCAGCATGCACACACAGATGCAAATCGCTGCAACTAGAGAGCGATTGTGCGTGCGTGATTGGGTTGCATACGTACCGTACCGGCGGCTTCTCTGAATATTGGATTTGTTTTTAATCAAAAATATTGGATAAAATTAAATGAATGTACCAATAAACAAGAAAGATCAATCATGCTTAAAGCATTGATTATGAAACACTTTCCAACTTCAATGCAATTTTATTTAAACATGTCTAAAATGCAATACATTCCTCGGTAATATTTTAAAACTTATCACAATACTACATTAATTTATTATATTTGAAACCTTAAACCTTCATCGAAAAAAATGAACTTCATTCAAATGACGGCATTAAAATATAAATTGCCTGGTTTAAACATCTCTAAAATGTGATACATTCCTCGGTAATAATTTTAGAATGATCATAATACTACGATAATTTATTATATTTGAAAACTTCATCGAAAACAACTGAAATCCATTCAAATGACGTCATAGAAAAAATAACACGCCTGGCTCTCTCTATAAAAGCAACATTTCATTCATAAATAATTCCCCCATTCATGTCATTCATCACAATACTATAATAATTTATATTATTTAAAAATTAAGACCATGGAGCTACAAGTAAGTAAAACTCTATGCGTAAAACTTCATCGAAAATTATCGTCCTTCTCTTTCTAAAATCAATGAATATTTCATTCATATCAGCCATGCAGACTCCATGGACTAAATGATTTTGTGTTAAAGAATTACAGCGATTCTAATACAACTCATTCTACATATTTTGCTGTTTACATTTTACATAGGTGAAAAATAGGCTTAATAGTAGAAATAATCAAATTTGTATGAGCATTTAAACTGAAATATATTGTCATTGCGTTGTTAAAGTATGTAGATGCACAGAATTTAGGCCAAAATAAAGTAGTTTTAGGATGGATACAACACTCAATATGAATTAGAAAGAACTTTAAAAATCACGATTTTGAGACAAGATGGATGCCATATATCATTTTGAAGTGGGTCATGTGATCGTTTCATATCATGGACACGTGATCGCTTCATATAAGAGGTGTTATTATTATTTTAATTTTTATTTAAAAAACTACTGAATATATTTCGCTGAATTTTTTTTTATATATTTTATGGAACAATTTGAATATTGCCTAAAATTTTCGAAGCAATTTGTGAATTTTAAATCCGCTTAAAAAATGCTTGAAAAATTAGGTCCCATAGGGCTCAATATATTCCATTTTTTCGACCCGGGTTCAATCCAAAACTAATTGGGTGATATTATTCATTTATATTCCCATAGGTCCTATAGACCGTCTGAACAACATACTAAAATTTCATTTTGATTAAGTCATTTTTACGGCAGTTATCGTGCTAACGGACAGACAGACAGACAGACAGACAGACAGACAGAATGAACAAAGTCATAAACACTTTTCAACTTTGTTGTAAAGTGTTAACAAAGTCATAAACACTTTTCAACTTTGTTGTAAAGTGTTAAAAATGATCCAAATTTATTTTTTAGTTTTAAAGTTTCTCAAGACTCTCAAATGGTATTGTAGGGAAGCACTAAATCCTTCAACAACTGCCACTGGTGGAAAAAGTTGGACAATATATATTGCGCTTGCAGCATTTTGTGCTGTAAGTGCAGGTTTGTTGCCTCGTTGATCTCGTTGCAGCGATCAGTATGTACACACTTATGCAAATCGCTTCAACTGGGGCGCGATTTCAAGATTTGGGTATATCCCCTGCCGCTGTCTTTTATGAATAATCATAGTTTTTTTCATGCATAATGGATAAATTTAAATTAATGTAGCAGTAAAATGTTCTAAATTATTTTTTTTTATTTCATACAAGTATATATAGTTTCATAATACTCTCAACTGGTATTCTTGGTAATCACTAAATCCTTAAGCAATTGGAGAATGATTTCAAGATTTGGATATGTCCCCTGCCGGTCTGGTGACTTTTACGAATATTTTTTTTTCAAACATACTGGATACGTTTAAATGAATGTAGCAATGAAATATTCCAAATTATTTTTTTATTTTATACAAAGATATAAAGATATATAATTTTCACAATGCTCTCAACTGGTATTCTGGGTAAGCACTAAATCCTTGAGCAACTGCCGCAGGTGGAGGAGGTTGAACAATATATATTGCATTTGCAGCACTCTGTGCTACAATTCCAGGTTCGTTGCTTCGAATGACTGCCCTGTAACCATCACTATTTGCAGTGTAGTCAACGATTCTACTCACACCCAATGGATCCAAGTATCCGTAAGACCCTTTAACGGATCCAGTACCGTCAGCAATTTCTCTTCTGTGTTGGTTCATGCCAAGTCCATCTCCGAATTCAAATCCAAACTCGTACGGCTTGGGCAACAGCTGTTGAAGAGGAACTACCTCAGAATCCGCTATAGGATTGGCAGGAACTACAGAAGGACCTGCACAACAGATATTAGTGAAAACAAGAATGGCAATGATTGCAGGAAGGCAAGACATGGCGTAAGATTCAAAGGCGTATAAGGTTATCAGAGGTAGTTGTTCTGCCAGTGGGATTCAGTATCAGTTTGAGTGAACATTTGCTTTTTATAGGGTAGTAGCTTTCAACAAGGCATGGTAGGAATTTCGAAAAAAATACATGATAATGAAAAGGAAATTCGAAAAATGAAAAAGTTAAAGATGAAAAGGAAGCTAAAAGAAACATTTTTTTTTTGTATTTATGGAATTATGTATACTGTAGAAAAAATGCACATTCTTGGGTGGAGTTGCTAAACAGCACGCTATAAAGAGAGGAATGTTTTCAGATGATGTTTGCATGCAGCTGACCATGAGAGAGTTATTTTATGAAATTATTCATTTTCATGGATGAGTTGTATGGAACGCCTAAAGTGGTCGCTTGATTGAATACACACAAGTTCTTGTACATTTTTTCTATTTTGACAATGAATTATCATTTAATTGACATTAACAGTTATAAAATGAAAATCTGAACACATATTAAGAAGAAGTCATTTATTTTGGGTGGTTATACTGCAATTATTAAGTTGCAAGTTCTAAAATTGTTTTCAAACTTAGAAATGGGAAGGGGGAATCAGTAGAAATGGGAATCGTGAAGCGTTATTAAATGTGTCGGATACATTACCGACTAGAAAACAAATAATATGAAATTGATAAAAACATGTGAAATCACTTAGTTGCCAAATCTAACATTAATAAAATTTTGTGTTAAAGAAGATGACTGTGCGTGTCTGTGCCGATGTCTTTATCGGGAAATCTTTTCACCGTACGACCATGAAATTTGGAACACAGGCACTTCAGGCGAATTATATTTTTAGTTATTTTATGTTTTACACCGACTTACAATGATTTTGACCGATATTCACACAAATCGATTGCTTAGCGACCTAATATATTATCTCAGAGTTTTTATCTTGACTACATAAAAAAGATCGATAACGCTCTTTCCACCAATGTTCGAACCGAGTTCGGGAACAATATCGTCGTATTCGAAAAATTAAAATTTGCACAATTCTATAATTTAGCTAAAACTTCCCCATATATCTTTGAGATAACATATTAGGTCGCTAAGCAACATTCTAACAAAAAAAAAAAATTCAATTCCATAAGTAATTTAATTTTAATGTTTGTAATTTTTAAGTACTCGCATTTCAGTCTTTGCAAAGATCGTCTGAACTTTTACGGAGATTATGCTTTCCCCCTCTCTTCTTTGCATTCGGAACTTTCGGAAAGAGAATTTGAATCCTTTTTTTTACTTTCCCTGCAATACATGGTAATGTATAGGGAAAGTATTGGAATCATGCCGAAAATCGCAACTCGAGTTTTCGACGGATCTACACGTTTCGAGACCTCTAGAATACGAAAAAACTATTTTTAGCGTGACGTCTGTGTGTCTGTCTGTGTGTCTGTGTGTCTGTCTGTCTATGCAGATTTTGTATCCACTCTAACTAAAAAACTAATGGACCGAATTTCACAAAATTTGAAAGGTAAGTTACTTGTGAGCGAGTCTGTTGCTGATTAGTTTTGGGTACGATTCGGAATAAAAGAACCCGACTTTTTTTGCGAAATGGCCCGCAAAAGCTTGTATCCACTCTAACTGAAAAACTGATGGACCGAATTTCACAAAATTCGGTAGATGAGTCACTTGTGGGTTACCTTGGTGCTGATTAGATTTTGGTACGATTCGGAAAAAAATGACCTGCCTTTTTTCGCAAAATGGCCCGCAAAAATCGTCCAAATCTAAACTAAAGAACTGGGTATACTCAAATATATCCATTAAATGCTTATTTAATACGTAATTTTTAGCGACGAAAAGAATAAGACCAACCCCGTTACACTAGGACTAGCCGTTCTCGAGATATTTTAGTTTTTCGTACTTTCCCTACGCCACCTTTGAAAATAAGCCCGGTTACCAAATGAGAACGAAAATTGAATTAAAAGTGAAATAAATTTAATTAAAATATAGAGAACGTTATTATAAGTCTGCAGGGAAAGTCATGTGCTGCCCACATCAGATTTTTATTTTTGCTTTGCGGAAGTAGGAAACGTCCATATCTGTGATCAGATATCGCAAAAGCGTGGGAACCACTTAGTTCCTTTCTCGTTTAAAAAAGCAGTCAAAGTGGAGAATTGCAAATACAAAACTCATGTTGTTTGCGGAAGATATGGGAAATTATAATGTGCGAAGAACATTGTTGTTCCAACCGGGATTCGAACCCTGAATCTCCGAAATGGCCTGCCGACGCTCTACCGTTGAGCTATTGGGACGAAATTGAAACTCATATCATCGAATTGGACTCTGCATTCTCCACCCTCTAATTTCAGATTGACGGGTGACTGACACTCTGCCTGACCATATCCTGCTATTTTTACCTCACGTTAGCCTCCTCCTATTACTATTTTTACCCAGGCTAGTACTCTGAGAGGTCATTATCCTCTCAATTTGAAATCGGTGCTCAGTCTTACAGAGTCTACTGAATCCCTACTAGTCGCACTAGGATAACTTTCAGACCTCCGACATCACTGCACTAACCTACAGGGTTGATTTGTTCGGGATTGTGAAGAACCTTGCTACCCCAACCTAGAATCGAACCCTGGATCTCCGAACTGGCCGGTCGAAGCTCTACCATTGAGCTATTGGGACGAAATTGTAAGCTCTGATCGTCGAAGTGAACTTTGCAAATTCTCATTTTGTGATTTGGAAATTCTGTTTGTATCATGAGAATCGTGTTTTTTTTTTTTTTTTTTCGCGGCCCAGACCCGAGGGCTCGCCAAGAATATGGCCGAGCATCTTAAATCTCGGGCCGGGAAAGAAGAGAAATCGTGAGAATCGTGTTCAATTTCAAAACAGGCAATTTGGAAATTGAGTATAATACTGCCTGCGTCTGATTTATTTGAGTTCCGGGCACTTATCTAGGATCTGACCAACGGTGGTTGATTCGGTCTAGTTGAAATATAAAGTACTATAGGCACTACAGAATGACTTTTGTTATTCACCAAGGGACAGGAATCATACACTGAGCCTCTGTGTATGAGCATAGCATTAGAGAGTCGGGTCAAAAACATATCTAGCTCAAAGCGTTAGTGAAAACATAGGGTGATTACTTTACAATTCCAAAGCTTCAAATTATTATCTGCAATAACGTTAAAAAGTACGGCGATAACAATCAGTACTACAAATTCCGTGAAATTTTAATATTAAACAAGAAAAATGAATCATGCATGAAGCATTTTGTATGAAACACTTTCCAACTGCATTTAAATATCTCTAAAACGCGATTCATTCAGCGGGGATATTTTTAAAATTATCACAATACTACATTAATTTATTATATTTGAAAACTTCATACTGCATGAAAAAAAATGCATTTTATTCAAATGACGTCATTGAAATATAAATCGCCTGGCTCTCTATGTAAAAACTAAATATTTCATTCATGCACTTTTATTCCATTCCTTTCATTCATCACAATACTACAATAATTTATTTTATTTAAAAACTTAAAACTATGGAGATAAAAGTAATTTAACTCTATGCTTAAAACTTCATCGAAAAAATCTGCTACAAAATCGTCTGCTTCTCTATGTAAAATCAATGAATGTTTCATTCATATCAGCTATATTGCAGACTCTAGAGCTAAATAATTTTGCGCTAAAGAAATTCAGCAATTCTTATACAACTCATCCTACATCTTTATGTGTTTACATTCTCCATAAGTGAAAATTAGACTTCGTTGTAGAAATAATCAAAGTTTGATGATCATTTAAACTCAAATATATTGTAATTGCTTTAGTATGTAGATGCACAGAAATTAAGTAAAAATTAAGCAGTTTTAGTACGCATACAACACTTAATATAAATTAAAAAGAACTTTAAAAATCACGCTTTTGACACGAGATGGTTGCCATATTTCATTTTGAAGTGGGTCACGTGATCTCTTCATATAATAGGGGTGCAATTATTATTTTAATATTTATTTAAAAAGCTACCAAACCTATTTTGCTGAATTTTCTTTGTATATTTTATGAGATAGTTTGAATATTTCCTAAAATTTTCGAAGCAATTTGTGAATTTTAAATTCGCCTCAGAACTGTTTGAAAAAGTAGATTTCATAGGGTTCAATGTATTTTCTTTTTTTAGCCCGTATTCAATCCAAAACTAATTGGGTGATGTGATTCATTTGCATTCCCATATGTCCCACAGACCGTCTCAACAATATACTAAAATATCATTTTGATAAAGTCATTTTCACGGCAGTTATCGTGCGAACGGACAGACAGACAGACAGTATGAACAAAGTCATAAACATTTTTCAACTATATTATAAAGTGTTAAAAATGAGCTCTGCCATGTAAAAACTCACCCAATTCATTCATTGCTGCCTACAAAAATTCGTGGTCTTGCTATTATTAGTCTATCCAGGATGCGAACTTGCAGCTCAAATGTTTTGTCTTTGATTTTGACATTAAATATTTCTTAAACTACAATATATATGAAGAAATGACTTATTTCAGCGTATCCCCAAAGTACTTTTTCTACAAGTTTACCAAATTTCATATTTTTATATGCACTAGTTTTTGCCGTACGAAGCAACGAATCTCAGAAAACGAGAAATTTGTCGAACAGCTGCGAAAGCGTCAGCTATTATATAGCGTCGTCAGCTTTAATGCAGAGAGATATCATTTATATTTCTGACTCCAGAGCTAAATAATTTTGCTTGAAAGAAATTCAACAATTCTTATACAACTCATCTTACAATCGCTTGATTTATTTATTGTAATTTGTCGCTGTTAGAATGATCATTTAAAATAAAAAATTGTAATTGCGTAAGCACAGAATTTAGATACACAGATAAAGCGGTGTTAAGACGGATGCGACACTAAATGGAGATATAAAATATCTTCATCAGGATTTTTATACAGGGGAAGAAAAATGGATGCCATATTTTATTTTGAAATGAGTCACGTAATCTCTTCTTAAATAATAAAAGGCAATGTCTGTGTGTGTGTCTGAATGTGTGAACACTATACGTTCAGCGACCGAGTTTCGGAGAGCTACGAAATTTGGCAATCGGAGAGCCGGGGGGGGGGGGACACACGCGAAAACCGATTTTTAAAATTTTAATTATCTTTTTTGTTATTTAATGTTTTATGCGATTTCGACTGTTTTTTGCCCTTTTTTCTCCACGATTCAGACGTCGTAGAAAAAAACAAATCACACCACCGGAAAGAGCAGACAATTGCAAGTAAACATATATAAATTTCAAATCTCGGACAAATTCTAATATTTTTTAAAGATTTTAAAACAAAAGTCACTTTGGGCTAAAAAAAAACGATTTTTGGTTTTTAAATTCTCGCATAGTAAAAAGTACTCATAATTTCGACTAATAATTTACATTTTTAGAAAGCTGAAATATCTGACATTCTTACAAGTTCAATCTGGTCATGAAATAATGAAAATTGCCGCAGGATCGCAATTTTAAAGACGTCATGATTTTAAATTTCTCGGCAATCCGCTAAAGCAGTTCTTTCCCCGCAGAAGTTTTTCCCCGTTTCCATGAGACCGAGCTTCCGGTTTTAAATTAATTAACAGCATAGCATATGTATTGTATAGTGGAGATGTATTTGAAATTATTATATTTATGGATTGGTGGAACGATATGGATGATTGATGGAATGATATGGATTTTTTAAATGGATATTTTAAATGATGGAACGGTGGATATTTTAATTTTATGGATAGATAATAATGATAAATAATAATAACATGGATAAATAATAATAATAATATGTATAAATAATAATTTTAAATGATGGAACGATGGAATGAGGATGATGGAATTAAGAGCTTAGCATATGGTCATTATAAAATTTAAATTAGCGCACGGGAAGTTAGCGCACGGAAATTGCACTCGGTAGGCCTGGGTTCGATTCCCGCCACTGCCTAAACTGCCACCGTGTTCAGGCGATGTACGATCGCATTAAACATGTGGGTCCGTAAGTCCTTCCGAAAGGTTGGTGGTAGGGGAAGGAGGGTACGGTCCCTGCGGATGCCTCCCCCACTGGGTCCCGGTCTAAATTGGGTGAATAAAAAGAAAGTTATGGTGATTGTCGCGGAGGATGCAGTAGCCCAGTGGTTAGCGCGCAGGAATTGCACTCGGTAGGCCCGGGTTGGATTCCAGCCACTGCCATGTTCACGCGGAGTACGATCACGTTAAACATGTGGGTCCGTAAGTCCTTTCGAGAGGTTGGTGATAGAGGAAGGAGGGTACGGTCCCTGTGAATGGCTCTCCCACTGGGTTCCGGTCTAAACTGGGTGAATAAAAAGAAGGTTATGGAGATTGTCGCGGAGGGCGCGGTATCCCAGTGGTTAGCGCGCGGGATTTGCACTCGGTTGGCTTGGGTTCGATTCCCGCCACTGCTAAAACTGCCGCCGTGATTAGGCGGAGTACGATCACGTTAAACATGTGGGACCTTAAGTCCTTCCGAGAGGTTGGTGGTAGGAGAAGGAGGGTACGGTCCCTGTGGATGCCTCCCCCACTGGTTTCCGGTCTAAATTGGGTGGCACTTCCTGGTCGTCCAAACAGTTACCTTACATCTTACTAGTGGGTCGCGCCAGCGAGTTTGCCACGGTCAGAATTTTCAAGGGTAGCGAACAGGCTGGTCGCCGAAGGCGACTAGTCATATAAAATAGGTGTCATTATTATTTCAAATTTTATTTAAAAAGTTACTTAAAATATTGTAATGACATTGTTTTTACTCATTTTTCGTGATAACTTAAATATTTTCTACAATTTTCAAGGTAATTTGTGAATTTTAACTTCGCTTAAAAAATGTGTGAAAAAATATATCCCATAGGGTTCAATGTATTTTATTTTTCCAACCCGGGTTCAAACCAAAACTAGTAATTGGGTAATATTACTCAATTACATTCCCATAGTTCCCACAAACCGGCTCAACAACATACTAAAATTCCATTTTGATGAAGTTATTTTTACGATATTTCTTTTTTAGAACCCGGGTTAAATCCGAAAGTAATTGGGTGGTATTATTCATTTTCATTCCCATATATCCCACAGACGGTCTCAACAACATATTAAAATGTTATTTTGATAAAGTCATTTTTACGGCAGTTATCGCGCGAACGGACAGACAGAACAAAATTATAAATACTTTACAACTATGTTCAAATTATCCCATGAAAAATATTAAAAGAATTTCAGCAAAATATGTTTGGATGTTTTTTAAATAAAAATTAAAATAATAATGACATCCATTTTATAGGACGAAATCACGTGACCCACTTCAAAATAAAATACGGCATCCATCTTATGTCAAAATCGTGATTTTTATAGTTCTTTGTAATTTATATTTAGAGTTGTATCCGTCCTAAAACCGCTTTATTTTTGCTTAGTTTCTGTTCATTTATATTCTGAAACAGAGCAATTACAATATATTTGAGTTTAAATGATCATCCAACTTTGATTATTTCAACAACGAAACCTAATTTTCACTTGTGTAGAATGTAAACACATCAAGCTGTAAGAAAAGTTGTATAAGAATTGATGAATTGCTTTAATGCTAAATTATTTAGTTCTGGAGTTTGCAATATAGCTAATATGAATGAAATATTCATTGCTTTTACATAGAGAAGCAGACGATTTTATAGCACACGATTTTATAGCTGACTTTTTCGATGAAGTTTTAAGCATAAAGTTAAATTACTTTTACTTCCATGGTTTTAAGTTAAGTAAAATAAATTGTAGTACTGAGATGAATGAAAGGAATGGAATAAAAGTGTATGAATGAAATATTTACTGCTTTTACATGGAGAGCCAGCCGATTTATATTTCAATGACATCATTTGAATAAAGTTCATTTTTTTAATGAAGTTTTAAGTTTTCAAACATAATAAATTATTGTAGTTTTGTAATAATTTTTGTTTTCATCTCTATATGTGAGACTATGTGAACGATATTTCTTGTGCAAATTCAGCTAGTCAAACGAAAAGTCCTTGACTAAAAATAAAACCTTAGGCGCCTATAAAAGATTTGTATTTGGATATTAACAGAATTTAAAAAACAATAGAAGTGATAACATAGAAATGACGGATTGTTTTATCAAAATTGTCAAATAAAAATTTAAATGAATTGAATGTATATGTCATTTCTGTGTTATCACTTCTATCGATCATTAAAATTCTGTTAATGTCCAAATACAATTAATAATATGGGCTACTCAAGGTTTTATTTTGGGTCGCATATGACCCATAATGTTGTGATAGCTAAAAATGGTTTTTTACTTTTTAGTGCATTTTAATAAAATAGTGTAACTGAAAAAGGTTTTAATAATATTTTATTATACAAATTTTTAAAAGTTTTTATTTATACAATTTTGAAATCATGATGTTATTTTTTTCACCTTTTGTTTTCAAAATCTATCATGCTATTGTTACGAATGGTGTTGCCATTTCAAAAGAAATTAAGATATTTTAATCATTTAAACAATTAATAATAATTTTTTATTCGGAGTTCTAATACTGAAGTAATCGTTAAGATTTTCGTTATCGTTCATGAGCAACACTGGATTGAATCTTTAGTAAAAACTGTATTTGCATATTATATTCAGCAATCTGTTCAGATGAGTATTGGATATATAAAAGCTACGCTGTTTGCGGAATATATAACTGTTCTAATTGTGCCATGATTGTTGCAATTGCGAGTCAGTTTGTATTTGTTGTTCAAGCATAATTCCGATTATGACCCCCCCCCCCATTTATTTCATCAGCGTTTAGATCTATCTCAGCCCCTGTAGCTTCGATCAATATGGAATGTTCATTATTATTTAAAGGCATGACGCCCTCAACGCGGGTATATATAAATTTCATGAAAAATGAACTCTATTTTATGGCGTAACACGCCCGCTGAACGAGTTTACACCTTAGTTAAATATTAGAAAGTAAATGTTACAACGTGTTATGGACGAAGCCGTATTAAGTGATAGGCTTGGATTTAAACTATATCCGTCAGGGGAAATGGCTAATTTCTGATTTAGGGGGTGGGTCGTGTCACGCCTGCTGCCCGGGTGTACATAGATTGCATGCAAGTTACATTCTTATTTAGGGAGTATCACGTTAAAATCAGGTTAAAGGTGCCTATTCATGAAGTAATCACTTAGTGACCTTATGTTCAAGTTATTTTTTTATTTATTTGCTTAAATCAATGATTGTTAAAAAGTGCGATTTCTAAAATGAGTGACCGCTATCTGCAGGCACCGCAAACAGTGCTCAATTTTCTAATCTGCAATGGACTCGCTAGACCTCCTCATGCTAAATGTTGGCTCACTTCTGTTGCTTTGCGACTTTTCACCCACACAGCGCTCGTAGAATGCGCTAAAAATTTATTGCTGCAAAAACTGGTTGCTACATTGAGTGACCGCTGACGTGTAAAGTTAGTTAGTTTATTTAAATAAATAATCAAAAGTATACTTGATTAGTACAAATTACATAACAAAGATTGTGATACGGGTCAAATTACTTTCTGTTGTACTTGGCTTTTCTTAATTGGACAAAGTATATGTCCGAATACTGCTAAAACATTTATTTAAATAAGTAATCAAATATATACGTTAGTAGTACAAATTACATAAATATGATGAAAAGGATCCCATTTCTTGCAAGTGGGCCAAATTATCTTGTCAGTGTTGGAATTTGTGTTTCTTTCCTTAATTGATCAAACTGAAGTTCGAATACTGCTAAAATGTTTATTTAAATAATTAATCAAAGGTATACTTTACTAGTATAAATTACGTAAAGACAAATTATCTTGCCAGTGGGGTATTTGGTTTTTCTGCAATTAATTGGATAAATTAATATCGGATATTGTTAAAATATTTATTTAAATAATTAATTAAAATTATACGTTACTTGTACAAATTGCGCAGGAACTTAAAAGTGTGTCAAATTATCTTGTTACTAGTGTGATAGTCTTTTCTTCCCTTGAACGGACCCAAAAAGTTTGAATAACACTAAAACATTTACTTAAATAAATAATCAAATATATATATATATATATTACTAGTACAAATTACACAACGAACTACAAATATTTATACCTTTGCTCATTTTTATTTCATAAACTTGGAAATAATTCCCCACCCCCCTCCTCATCTGATGCACACTTCAAAACGAACGAGTTTTTAAAAAGTACATTCT
The DNA here is from genome assembly GCA_951213105.1 of Amaurobius ferox. Classification (NCBI taxonomy): domain Eukaryota; kingdom Metazoa; phylum Arthropoda; class Arachnida; order Araneae; family Amaurobiidae; genus Amaurobius; species Amaurobius ferox. Next base: position 5,108,610 of record OX578138.1, on the reverse strand, counting down.
CCCATCCTCTACTAATACTTCCGGCTTCCGAATAAGTTACAAGGACTCAGATTCACTTTTGAACCCGAACAGGCTCTCTAAATTTAAATTAAAACATGCACCGGTTTTAAATCAGAAGTCATCTTAATACATGGAGAGTCGCTTCTATGACAGCCCATAGACGACCAAAAAAAAAAAAGAATTAAGAACATGAAATGGGGAAAAATAAGAGGGGGTAAAAGCTCTTTAACTGATGAAATCTACCCGGGCAGCTTGCACGGTTGCTACTAACTCGGCAGTAGATCTAATATTAACAACATCGAAGTAGGCGCGTCAGATTTGTACCATACAAACCCTGTCTCCACAGGTAAACAGATATACTTAGTAAGATTAAGTAACGGAAAAAACTAAACAGGGGGGTGGAGGGAATGACTTTTTTCTTCGAACAGCCGAGTTCGAAAATTCTAATTTCCGGCGCTGTTGATTCTGAAAGAAAATCGATAACAATTTTTTTTTTTTTTTTTTACTCTTTTCTCGTGATAAGTTCCGTTCGCTTTCGTTTTAAAATTAAAGTTTTTTTTTCTGGAATCTGTATTTTTGTCAAATAATCTTCTATAGTTTATTTTAACATTTTTTCTCGAATCTCGACTCATCTCATGGAAGATTTTTTTATTATATATTTCTTTTCCATAAAGCGTATATGTGTTCTTTTTTTCTTCCACTCTCAAGCGTTCTTCATTTTAAACAACGGGGCATATATGAAAAGAGAACGCTATACCGAATAGAAAGAGTTTTAAATTAATATCCGCTGGAGTGCGGTATTGCTAAGCGAAAGTTTTACGAAAAATGATATTGTAATGCAAGTATTTTGTTATTTTTTTGTTCCATTCACGGCGTATTTTATTATTAAAAAAATTCCGTGTCCGAGGTTTTTCCGAATGTCAATGCATCATTACGGAATTCGAAAATATTCGTCCGCTGTTGGGGTGTTTAATTTCAAAAAAGGTACGAGCATAATTTAAAGCAAAGGAAATGAGAAGCTCCCTATGTGAGGAAATGGATTGGATGAAATAGATTCTGCTGTACCTCTCTTTTGTTGTATCTCTCTCTTCGTGCTACGGAAAGTAATATTAGCTGATTAGAACCGCATTGCCGTCGAATTTTTCTTTCTTTTTTATTAATTTATTTCTTTCTGGGGAAAAAGAGATCATTGAACAAGTTGCGTGATCACTGAACTAGATAAGTTGGAATCGTTTCCCATTGGACAGTTTAATTTCAAACCGTAATAGATATTTCAGCATTTGTTGTAAAGAAAACTGGCACTGAATATATAAATAAAGGAAATTTCGATGAGAGACGGTAAAGACCTAGACCGCTCGACTCACCCGAGGGTATAGAGCAGCTATTCGAACGATCGGAGATGACGACTCGGACGTTCTCTAAATGCTTAAATGCTATAGAAACAGTTTAGAAAAAATGCCATGAAAATGTTCTTAAAACTAATTTTAGAAAAAATTATCTTTAAAAAAAATTTGAAAAATTTTAATTATAGAAAAATTTTAGAAAAAATGCTATAGAATTTTTTTCTATAGCATTTAAAAAACGTCCGATGAGAAACGGTGTCGGACGTTTTCTAAATGCTACAGAAAAATTGCTATTTCTGTCGAAACAATTTGAGGAGGGGTGGGACAGCCCAGTGGTTATCGCGCAGGGATTGTACTCGGGTGACCCGAGATCGATTCCCGGCACTGCTCAAACTGCTTCTGTTTTCAGGGAGTATGGGCAGGTTAAATATGTGAGTTAGTAACTTCTTCCAAAAGATTGGTGGTAGAGGAAGGAGGGTACCCTTTGGGTTCCGGTCTAAATTGGGTGGCACTTTTCAACCGCCTAAATAGATACCTGACACATTCGGGTAGGTCGGACGGTCTGGGTCGAAAAGGAAACAATTTGAGAAGGTAGTTTGAAAAGGTTTTATTTTATTTTATATATATATATATATAAAATATATATATATATATATAGTTTGAAAAGGTTTTATTTTATTTTATATATATATATATATATATAAAATATATATATATATAAAATATATATATATATATATATATATATATATATATATATAGTTTGAAAAGGTTTTATTTTATTATATATATATATATATATATATATATATATATAAATTAAAATAACAAAAACTAAAGTGCAAGAGTGTGAATCAGTAACCACAGTATCAAACCGCGAGCAAAATAAAGCGTGTTGTGAAAAGCAAAAAGCAACGAGGAAGGGCCGAAAAAGTAGAGCACGGAGAGGCCAGGACAAGGAAAACATATTAAAGAATAGTATATCTGCCAGAAACGTCTTCAGGGGCACATTCTAGACAGATATACTAAAATCCGTTGTTTCTATGATTGCATAAAAACACGTGGTTAAAATATTATGCAATCTGTGCCCAACAACGGAATAACAGAAAAAAAACAAATAGGATAAAATTCAATAATAGAATATAAAATACCACATAAACATGAAATATAAAATACATATATATATATATATATATATATATATATATATATATATAGTTTGAAAAGGTTTTATTTTATTTTATATATATATATATATATAAAATATATATATATATATATATATATATATATATATATATATATATATATATATATATATATATATATAAAATATATATATATATATATATATATAAAATATATATATATATATATATATATAAAATATATATATATATATATATATATATATATATATATATATATATATATATATATATATATATATATATATATATATATATATATATATATATATATATATATATATATATATATATATATATATATATAATATATATATATATATATATATATATATATATATATATATATATATATATATATATATATATATATATATATATATATATATATATATATATATATATATATATATATATGCAATAATGCTTCAGTTTTTATAATTTCCATAAATTGCAAATTAAAATATCGCAATAGGATAAATAGCTGAAATCCAGACAACTCGGGATCATGGTAGTTTGTATTTCCCGATTTTTTAGAATACACAAAGTTAAGGAGAAATAAAAAGAAAACAGCTGGAAAATGATTATAATTTGTTTATTGTGATACACGGCGTACTTTATATATAAATCATTCATAAAAACGTATATTTTAATCAAATAATACATTAATAATTGAGAAAAACTAAAAATTTACTACAAATTGTATAGTTCTATTCTTGAAATCATTTTTTAGTAAAACTCTTATAAACTAAACAATTGACAGTAAAATATTGACGGAAGTTAATTTTCATAGATGTAAAGTTTGATAACGATACATTTCAATAAAATACGTATTTACAAAACTACTTTTTCATTTAAAAAAAAAATCGTGAAAGTAAAAAAAGAACAACATAATATATGCAATTTTTAAAGAGTCCAGATTTTCAAGTGTTCCGAAATCTCGTGGTCTAAATTTTTGGGATCTTTAGATGTATTAATATTTTTTTTCTATCAGCCTCAAAATTGTATCCGAACTTAACGTAATTAAGAGCCCTTGATAAAATTTTGTTCTGGGCCTGAATTCCAAAAATATCAGGAGGCCAATTTTTATATCATTTAAATACTTGGAATAATATTATACTCACAGAATACGCTTACGAAGAGAGAGAGAGGGGGGGTCCATAGGATCGCTCTGTCATTGCAAATAACAACATCCATGAATTGGTTTCCTTATTATGAGCCGGTCCGCTTAGAATATTCAATAATTGTAATAGCAGCAAGAAAACCTGTTGTGCCAAGATTTTGATATTTTCTATGGATAATTTAATCCTTCCATGCAGACTTCAAAGAAAAGTAATAATAACTAGGACTAAAAACAGCTACGTGTGATTTGAAAGAGGGTTCGCATCCTTCAGCATGGTACCTTAAACCTGAAAATACGGCAGTTTTTAAATAGTAGTTGGTAGTTTTTAAATAAAAATTTAAATAATAATGACACCCATATGAAGAGAACACGTAACCCACTTCAAAATAAAATAGGGCATCCATCTTTTTTCCCAGAGTGAAAATCGTGATTTTAAAAGTTTTTTTAGATTTATATTGAGTGTTGCATGCGTACTAAAACCGCTTCATTTTTTAATTTTCTGTGCATCTATATTCTGCGCCAACTCAATAACACTATTTTGGTGTTTAAATGATCATCCAACTTTGATTATTTCTATAGTGAAACCTAATTTTAATGGATACAGAATATAAACAAGTGACTGTAAGGATGAGTTGTATAAGAATTGCTAGACTTTTTTCACGCAAAATTATTTAATTCTGGAGTCTGGAATAAAACTGTATGAATGAAATATTCACTGCTTTTACATAGAAAGTCAGATGATTCATATTTCGATGACGTCATTTGAATAAAGTTCATTTATGTCGATGAAAACTTCGATTAGTTTTCAAGTAAAATAAATTATTGTAGTTCTGTGATCATTAAAAAAATATCACCGCTGAATGTATCGCATTTTAGAGATGTTTAAATAAAATTGCATTTCAGTCGGAAAGTGTTTCATCATCAATACTTTATGTATGATTGATCTTTCTTGTATCATAAGGTTGTTTTTCTAAATTTTATAAGAAATCTTTGAAAAATCGGTATCGGAAGTCCGAATGATTAACATTATAGCGTGTTAACCAGTGGCGGCTCGTCTATAGGCACTGTGGCACTGCGGGAACTATGTGCGCATGCGCAAATAGAAAGCTGCACGCGAGGCTGCGCGGGCGAGAGAGCGGTGTTTGACTGTTGAGCGCATGCGCACATAGGAAGCTGCAAGCGAGGCTGCGAGGGAGAGAGAGCACTGTCGTTCCCACAGTGCCACAGTGTCTATACACGAGACGCCACTGGTGTTAACCTTCACTTTAAAGGGCTTGAAAAAATCATTTGATTAATATCATACTTGACAATGTGTCTCAGGGAAGAGGGGTTATCCCCCCCCTCCGAGGGTGGACAATGACGTCACGAACACAAAAACTATGTCGCGGCTATTTTTGACTATTAAGTTTTGTGATCATTGAGCCGTAAATAATCCCTTTTACGCATGCTACGCTGCCATGTTATAAAAATATAAAATTTTAAATACATTTCGAAGTTTTCGTTCGAATTTTAAAAAGTTCTATCTAGTTCTAGATTTTCCGATAACAGAGCCCGGTACAAAGTTTCTTGAAAATCTCTTGCAGCTATCGTGTACACAAGAAATCGGCTCCACACAGAAAGATGGACATCACTCCAAAAATACTCAAAACTTGTTCAAGAGGTCTTAAAACATATACTCGACAAAATCTCGAAATTGAATATTTTTGTGAAAACAATACTATCTCAATGCCAAGTATGAGAAAGTAGACATGCGAGTAGCATAACTTCTTTTGCAACAATGAGTGGTTTTTGTGTCAAAACTAAATTTGCTAATGCGACGTGAACGTTACACACATTTCTCTCGATCCCCACCATTATTCTTGCGCAAATCTCAAATAACTCACAGTCACCTCGAAAGCGTACGTCCGCCCCTCCTGAGCGACAAAAAGTATGATTGAACGACCACCAGACGACACGTAGAGAACAGAACTGAAGTGAATTGAGAAGATATATCTTCATTCTGGATGTTCTCTGCTAGGGAGGCGAAATTTCTGCGATATATCGCTAAGTTCATTAAATTAAAGCGGGTGGCATCAATCGATATTAACAACTACAGAGATACCTGGAATTTGAAGGGGAAGGGGGGGGGGGTTAAAAAATGAATTCGAGAGACGCTTTCTCATTGGGTGAATTTCCCAATTTGGGTTGTGTGTGTTTATGCGACACATTTGAAAACACTGAAGGATTCTTAATACAGTCTGAAGATATAATGATACTTGAAATAAAGTTGGCAGTTATAATATCTTATCACTTTAAGAAAAACCATTTTTCTTACTTATTATGACTGATAAAGAGAGAAATTTTGAATAGAATTAGATTTATATAGTTTCTGGAATATACTCTGAGCAATGGAATAAATCTTGTGTATCCAACACATAACCTTTTCTGCAAAGGTATATTATTTTCGCTACGTGCATAGTATAATGTATTACTTTTCCTACATATATTTTTTAATCTATTATTTTCCTTATATACATAGTATAATACATAGGAAAAGTATTATGATAGAGCAGAAAATTCGGATTCGAGTTTTTGATGGAAGAGCAAGTTTCAAGCATCCTTGAACTTGAATCGAATGTTTCTGAGGTAATATCTGTGTGTATGAATGTTAGTGTGTGTATATATGTCCGTGAGTCTGTGGAAGAGATATCTCATGAAATAATGGAGTATTTAAAAAAAAAAAGAATTTGGTACGATTATTACAATCAGGGAACGCTGGGAACCCCCTTCAGTATTTACTATTTACCTACCCCCAATGAATGCTGAAACGTGATCGAACGTTCGAAAGTCACACAATTTTTAAATGAGTTTAAAAAAGATCATTAAAAAATATCGATTCCCAATAATGTTAAACAAATAATCATATATCATTTTTCTCTGGAAAACGAAAGGCACAAGCTTTAGAACTTTAGCAGTACTCGTTCTTGATATATTCCACTTTTTTCAAATTATTTAAAATATTACATAAATTGAAAAATATTAAATATCGTCAATATGTTTGTTCACTTTCTATTTGCAATATTATGTGACAGATTTGTCGCATAATATTGCTGATATCATTATCGCGCATCTAGTTCGTTCCAATCACGAGAGATGACAAACTTTGAAAAGTTTTGCATTTTGACACCCCCCCCCCAAAAAAAAGGAATATAATTAAGAATATAATGAATATAATTAAGACATTTTGTTTTGACCAATAAAGTCGCTAAAACTGCCTATATTCAATTTGTGTTATTTTAATACAAAGACAATAGCACTGTGGCATGGCTTAACTTTTTAATTTGTACATTAGGATTAGACGGCTCTTCATAAGTTGGTTAAAAGGTTGTCCCAATAACAGGATTCAACTTTCAAAATTAAATAACGAAAAGTTAAGTACATTATTAACATATGAAAAATATAATTTGGATTCTTAGGTTTAAGAAACTATAGATTGTAACATATACTGTTAATTTCAAACAATAAAATATTAGTTACTAATTTGTAGAATCGTTTAATATATGATCTATTAAGTAGCGGACGTTAGAAATTTTTTAAATTTTTAAGTTAAATTTGCATAACCTATGACTTAATTTCGTACGTCAAAATATTTCTACATATTGATAAGAACGATCCTCATGTTATTGTACAATTCAACACCAAATACATTGTTCTGTGAATCCAGTAAGTACATCATTATTTTGCTGTGAAGGAAGTAAAGCCATTGCACATTATGTAAAAAAAAAGTCATGTGCTACCCGCATCACATATTTTTTTATATGCTGGGACAACAAACTTTAGAAATGCATCTTTTAATATAAGTTATTCAAGTTTTATTAATCTAAAAACATTTTTGTTGACAACACGTAGCCACTGAAAATAATGCATTCTCATAATTTGTGTTATTACATATATTATTTTATATTATATTATTTTATATTTAATTATTTTATATTATTTTATTTTATTATTTTATATTATATTATTTTAATATTGTAGTCTAGTTTCACTCTCATTTTCCTGTATTGATTATACGACTAATATTGTTCCAATAATTCTCATTGTTTCTCCATGGGAAAAAAAATACACCAAAAATATATAATTTTTAATAATCCGTGTTCTAATCATGCGAATTACAAAAAAATTCCATATAATTTTAGTAATTCATTTAACGTAACCACACATAAAAGTGCATGGTGATGTTTTCCCTTGGGTTATTGCGTCCAAGCTTATACACATATAAGGTATATACGCATAGAGAGAGGTGTCATCTTTCCAAAAGGACTCAAAATCTATTTAGGAGGTTTTCAAAGGGATACTTTTCGTTAACATTTATTTTGAGAAAACTTTTCTCTGTACTACCGGAAAGTAAAGAATATCATTTCAAGCAAGATGCATTTCTTATACATTTCGCCAGTTATCTTACCAGCTGATAGGCTTCTTCTGATCGAAGACAACTTCTGTAATTTCCTGACAAGGAGATAAAAGCAGACTTCTTTTTGAACATTTCGAAATTTGTGAACTTTTATCCTAGGCTACGTATAAATTTCAAAATAACTATTTCATAACCATAATAAAATGCACCAAAAATAACGTAATTATTTCCAATAGATTTTAAATAAGTCGTTGTCTTTTTAATTAATTTATTTATTGATTTCGCTTCTTTCGGCAGGATGTGGGTGTAGAGTGAGCACGCCAAATATAAGCCATTAAAGGTTTACTAGTTATTTTATAATGAGAAGTCACATTCCTAACATACGATAAATACAAAAACACCGAGGAAGAGAGGAAAAAACTCTTTAGCATAATTAAGCTTTTTATGAGAAGTCACATTCCTAGTGACAAATACAAAAACACCGAGGGAGTAAATATAGGACTATACGTTAAAGCATGTTAAAGCTCTTTATGATGAGAAGTCACTTTCCTAACGACAAATACAAAAACACTCAGAGAGGACTCGTAAACATTAATACAGAAATTCAAATTATTTAAATAATATAATATTAACCTAATTATTTTAATGATAACGTTAATTAGCTTAATAATGAAAATATTTAATTTTATTTCATTTTGAAATTTTAATGCATTAGCTTAAGCTTTTAAAAATAATAATAAAAAAAATCATGCCTATTATTTTTCCGAACACCCCAAAAGCCTTTAAAACCCCATGCTTTAATAACTCTTTGCTAGTTTTCTGCATTATGCATGTTTTTCATGCCACTATTACATCAACGAGAAAACAATAGCGTCGTTACCATTTCTAAACAATACACTGAAAGAGGAAGGAGAGAATGCCGAAAAAAAGTCCCTAACATGATAATACCGGCAGGAAATCTGAGCCCTAAACTTTTACCCAGAAAACAAAAGCATAACTTGCAAGAAAGAAGAAAAAAAAAGTCCCTCCTTGATGGGAGACTTCAACGTAACAGCTGGAAGATATGTGAAGGGGGGGGGGGTGCGTTGAAAAATATGAAAGAGTGAGATGGGGGGGGGGGGGGTTACATCGATGATCGCTTATGTGGCGTAGGTCACCTGATTTTGATGAAGAAGATGGAATTTTAAACCCCCAGAGTGGCAACCCCTGCGAAACCTGAATATATATCCGATCTATATATGTTCCACCAAACTATAACATAAAGAGAAGCTGCTCTTTCTTCCTTCAAATTTATCCCTTTTAACATGGCTCGCTCATGAAAGTTTAAAACCCTTTCTTCCCAAGGCGCGGCGTCTGATTAGCATATTGATACGAGCCAGTCATTAGCAAGTTGCGGCGTAGGGGATCCACGGGGAATTTGTTCGAAATTTCTTCTTCTTCCGTCCCCCCCATAGTGGTTTTTTCTTGCTATATTTCATAGAAATATAAATGTATGCACATTATAGTCGGCGTCTTTTGGAATATAATCAAATAAGGACAGAGAAGGCTTTAAAAGGGTGAGTGGGGGGAGGATTCGTAATTCGGATAAGTTAAAGAATATCTATATATATATTAGCGCGATTTTTTTTTATTGTTGCACTTTTCCTGGAAAGAACTGTGCCCAAACCCTCACACTCTAACTAGAATGAAATTTAATTTTGAAACACTCAGAGGTTTGAAGTCCTTGCCTCTTTTTTTACGTTTCATCTAGGGAGAGAGTGAAGAAAGTCGAGAACCTGCGATATTCTGTCTTTCGTGAGATCCGTAATGCTCGAAAATGAAGCTCCGACATAAGTGTTATTAGTCATGGAACAGGAAACTTTGAATGAACCCAGTATTTCGGTGGAATGCAAATAAAGGGGAAAAAATTAGAAGATTGGCCATGCATTGCGTTAAAAGCAGAATTCTCAGTGGATACTGGGTCGTACCTATTTTATTTTCTATGGCAAATTCAAGGAATATTTCACCATAGATTTAAGATTTGGATTAAATGAGTTTAGAATATTTTCAACTGCTTCTCAAGTATTTAAAAGTTTTAGAAAAGTATGAAACATTTATATTCCCGACAGTAAAACTTCATTTATTTATTTATGAGCTATTGCTTTCATAAATAACATGTATATATATTATATATATATATATATATATATATATATATAAACATTTTTCATAGATACTGTAGCTTACTAAAATATGAAGGATACTATTCAAATATGATTAAATAAAGAATTTAAAGTTATTAAGTAAATGGAATGAAGATGCAAAATACATTTAATTTATTGCGCAAATGCAGCCTATAACTAAAATGATTTCAATAATCATAGTAGTTTGAAAATCCAATGAACGAAAAGTAAGAAGCTGCAACACGATAAACCTAATTTTCTAAAACATCCACAGAATAAAATATAAAACAGCAAATCATTAATCAAATGGAAAAAAATACAAAACACGAGTTATCAAGTTATAGAAAATCAACAAAATTCAATGGTATGGAAACGAATAATGAAAAACTTAGAAAATCGATCTATATAGCTATACACGTGGAAAAAGGGCTAAGCCTAAAAAAAAAATGGAAATGTTCACTTCGTAAAATTCGTTTTCAAGTCCAAGTATTTTGACGAAGCAAACACAAAATATGTATGTTTCTAAAGAATAGATAGATTATATCTATAAACTTTTTACTAAATCCAATGAAAGAATAGACAGAAGTTTCAATTCAAAAAACCCCAACATTAAAAAATGCCTTACAAATAAAGTATCAAACAGAGAATCAGCAATCAAGTGGAAAATAAAATGCAAACCTCTAGTCATTAAGCTGAAGACAAACAAAAAACATCAATGGAAAAGAATCGATAAAATAAAATAAAATCCTAGCATGAATGCTTTACACGTGGACAAGCCCTAGGCCTAATAATGAATTGTTCATTTCGATAAAACTCTTTATTAAGTCCAAGCATTTAAAAATATTAACATAAAATACATGTTTCTGATATCAGTGATAGAATATATCTATAAACACTGAAAACTTGTACAACATGCATAAAGATTGAAAAATAATAGAAAACAAGAATACCTGAAAAAACACTGCATGCGTCTGATCCATTGGAGCCTTGAATAAAGAGACCAATGTTGTCAATCTCAAAAATAAAAAGATGAGAACTGCTGTTGCCAATCGTGAGAAAGAAATAACAGTCATGCGAAAAGACGATAAAAGGTGATATGCAACAGTAAGAACATGTAAATACATGAAAATGCTTATTCAAGAGAAAGTGGATATCTGGCTAAAATAAGATACTAGGGAGAGAATTTAAGTATAATATACCATTCCAAACTTTTTAACTATACTATGTACTAAATAAGCTGGATATTTATATAATTTGCTAGTAATTTTAAGTTTATTAATATGCATATCATGCATTTTTTTATCAGATAATCTATAAATTCTAAAAAGATGATTAAGTATAATATTTCCAAACATTTGAATCGAGTTACAGGAATTAAAAGGTAATATTTTATTAAAGTTAAAATAGTCTTTTTTATCATATAAGTTGGTAACAATCCTATTAGTAGGTTCAATAATAAGATTTAAGTTCAAAAAATTAATAGTGGCTTCATTAGGAATTAGTTCCAAATTATCTGGATAAAAATCTATATCTATGACACAGTTGTCTGTAAAGGCCAAACATGTCAGATCATCAACATATCTGTAAATTTTATAATCTGTTGAAATAAAAGAATTTTCCTAATGATAAAGGTATAAATTAGTTAACATACTGCTACTACAGCCACCTTGTGGAACCCCTGAGACTTGTAAGCATAATTTATTACCTTGAAATATATGATTATTAGAAAATTTTGCAAATATAGTATGAGTAATATAAGCATTATATAGAGTCATAAGTAATATAAGCATTATATAGAGCTAAAATTACTACATAAAGATCAGAGATCTTATGTAGTAATTATAGCTATTAAAAGATTTATTATTAAAAAATATAAAATTATTATTAAAAGATTTTTAAAATCAAAAGTTTAAAATTCAGTTAGTTTAACAAGTGATGTTAATTTATTCTTTAATTCTTTACTATTATTTAGAATAAGGTAGTTATTGCTATAAAAACGTAAACTGTCATTTATTGCATTTAAATCATTAAGAAGTAATTTACTCTCAGTAGTAGAGTAAGTATTATGACCACTAGTTACTTTTCTAAATTTAATAGGATTTTTCTGAAATTTAGGTATTAGCACTATATATGGAAATTTATGAAATTTATAATTAAGATTTAAATCACTATACATATTGATAATTTTCAGTTCAATACTATTAATGGAGTGTGAATAAAGTTTAAATAGACTATTGTTATTTAAATAATCTAACAGAAATTGTACATAAAGTTTTTTACAGATAATAGCATAATTATTAGAGGCTTTATCAACATAAGTAATAACAAAAGAACTCTGGAATGTTTTAAATTATTAATATCATATATCAATATCAATATCATATATCTAGACAATTTAATACTACAAATAGTATTTTTAATAAATTTTAATTAAGTGAATTTCCACATATTAAATGCCTCTAAAGGCAAAGCGTATTTAGAAGCTAATTTATAAATATATTTATCAAGATCAAGATTGATTACTTTAAAACTTTAAAAGAATTATAACAGGATGGTAATTTGAATTTGTACCAAATGACATAATGGTTCTTAACGTTTCATCTTTAACTATTGCTAAGTCTCCTGTAACGATATGGCCCAAGTGTGGATTTATATAGTCAGCATATTCGTCTACCTTGCGAATACAATCATTATCTACATTAGACATGGAATGTTTATCAAAAGAGAGAAATTGTGAAATTTCATTGTAATTAAAAATAGTTCTACCAATCAGCTTGTGGTATTTAAAAGTCTTAGTAACATTCAAATTTTCAATAGGCAATAAGTGTTTAAATTTGTTAAAAATAGACCCAAAATTTATAGAATTATAAATTGAATATTTAAAAGATATCACACAGTAAGAATTAGTAAACGTATTTGTGGCAACCAAAAGAAAATTATTTAACTTAAAAGTTGTAATTATAATTAACATTATTATACTACTACGTTGTGTTCGCAATAACCTTCCAATTATTTAACTTTCGCGCTAGTTCTGTAAAGGAATTATTAATTAATATAATACTAAATGGATCACACCATTTAAACTTTAACAATAAAACATTTATTAACAACATAAACACTTATTTATTCATTACACAATTAATTATTAGTTTTGGTGGGGGAACATGCGAGACCACCTAACTGGCCTAATATATTTGTTTAGACCTAGATATCTTTTTGAAGAACACATACCTTCAAGTCTGTCTTGGACTTTATTAGCAGCACGTATTTGATGTCGTCTTTGTTACTAGCATTAACTCGTAGTGTAATGCATCCACTCGTAACTTCGTCGATTATATTGTACTGCTGACTCCAACACTCGCACTTATTTCATTCTCTTAGTATATCAAGTCATGTCTGTAGTATCTGCACAAGTCATAATGTCGCCCGAGTATTAGCACAAGTCTACCAAGTCATAATGTCGAAGTTATCTGTTATTCCTCAAGTCGTTATTAAGTCATCGTCTCCAAGTTATCTGTATATGTCTACCCCTAGTGTCCTTCTTCGGTCACAGACTGTGGTTCCCTCTGTCTCGGGGGTGTCACTCCCCCCTCTGCTTTCATTTGCAGCATTGAGAGTGACACAAGAAGCCCATTTTCCATTGGTTAATCTTTATCCAATGGAACTACTTCACAACCTCGTAAGGGCCCGATCGGCCCCCCTCTGTCTTGACGCTCCTAAATTTATGGTTTGCTGTAAACCTCGGCGCCATCCAGACAGGCAGTATTGTTTGCCGCTTTGTTCACAATAAATTACACATATAAACTTGTCTCATCAAAGTGTGAGATCTATTTCTGGTCTCACAGTATTATTATTATGAAATTGATTAAGTTTTATTTTTAAATACGTTGATCTAGTACTGAGCAAATCATAGCAAATAGGATTAAAATGTACATTAGTTAGATTTAATTTTAAGAAAATAGCATAAACATTATTTAAATGTTTTTTTCTTAACCGCAAATACCCAAGATTTTATTAATTTCCATTAAGTGCTGTGAAATTGATGATGCAAACTTTTAATCTGAGCTTTATGATCATGAAGTATGGAGCTTTCCTTGCCTCATCTAAATCTTTTGAGATTATTTAAGTTTATATTATTTAAATGGAGTTTCAAAAATAGGTGATTAAAAAAAGAATATTGATTATCTACAAAGTTATTTTTTACAATATTACCATTTAGATATAACTGATTTAATACATATGGAAAAAAAGTACAATTTGATTTAATGTAAAAGTTTTCGAAAAATATTCTATCAGCTGTATTAATTTTTATATCCAAAATATGTATTGTAATATTTTCAAAACCATGTTTAGCAGAATGTTTATATTCTATTTTATTAGATGTAGGAAGAATATTGTTATTGAGAATATATTTTTTGACGTGATCTCTGTGAACATTGTTAGTTTGTCTCTGATTGCTAGTTTGTCCTATATAAGATATATTACAAATGTTACACGAAAGTTGATAAATGCAATTAAAAATTTTACAGAAAGGCAAATGGCTATTTTCGTTTGTGATTTGAGTATTAGAAGCAAAAGGGCATGTTTTGCAATTTTTATTCTTACATTTTTTGAAATTATAATTTTTAGCAGGGTAATTACTATATTCAAAATATTGCATTGCACAACGTTGATAAATTGATATCGGTCTAGACAATTCCAAACATGAATCAAAAATACCGGGCAATATCTATCAAATTATATAATAATAAGTATAAATGTATTTGTCAGTCACTAAATCATATAAATTGTGTAATTCATGATAGTATTAGTATGACAATATAACATAGAGAATAAATATATATATATATATACATACATATATATATATATATATATATATATATATATATATATATATATATATATATATATATATATCACATCACATGTGCTCTTCATACACCATCATTTAATAAGAGATAAGTTACAAGTATTTCACTGTATTACAAGCAATTAAATTCTTACAATATATATATACATCGATATATATATATATTGTAAGAATATAATTGCTTGTAATATAGTGAAATACTTTTGACTTATCTCTTATTAAATGATGGTGTATGAAGAGCACATGTGATGTGATATATATATATATAATGTTCATCGAAACCATATTAAGAAATTTAGTTCTCGAGTATCACTCAATTCACAACTTCCTCCTCCTGCATATCATCACACTGGTAATAATTTTGAACAAGCCCACTTTGACCATCATGGTATTGATAATATTTCAATTTCGATTCTAGATATTGTAAAGAATCCGGCTGTTAGATTATATTTCAATAATCAAACAGTATAAAACTATTTTTCCATATGGATTAAATCAAATGTATAATAATAAAAATGTAGTAAAAACTACCTATAAAAATCCAAATTATGATATCTCTATATTTAACATCCTAAATTATAATTCGTTTAGTGCCTCATCAAAAAGATCTAAGCGAGGAAGTTATAACAACAAAAAGTGTCAAAATCTGAACATAAAAGTCAAAATTACTCAGTTAAGAAAAAACTTTAAATCTTCATGTAACATAAATACTTTAAAAACCTGGGTATTCAATATCAAAAAACAAATATTAAATCAAGTTTATAATATTTTCTTAAAGTCATTTAATCATGATGAGCATTTTTCACACCCTTTATATGATCTTATTATAACAAGAGCTTATTTTATAAACCTCCATCTGTACATTCAACCCATTTCTACCTCTTAATTATTATCAAAATGAAACATATTATACTTATTGTGTAATTAATTACAAAAATTCAATTTACAATAATATAAATTTTAATTATTTATTTCAGCAGTATAAACACTGCTTTCCTGTTCCTAATACTCAAATTTGCAAAACATTTAAATATAATACCACTTTAGGTAGGCAAATTTTCAATTACAATGATATATCTAAATCTATTATAAATCAAAATTCCTCTCCCAATTTACTATGTGTCTGTAACCAGCCAAATTATTCTAAATATATAGACAGCAATCATAAACACATAATTACTGGTGATCTCAACATTGTTCAAAATGTAGCACTTAAAAATCTTATGCTTTATGGTACCAAATTCCGAATCCAAAATACATTAAATCACTCTCTTTTAATTAAACAACTAAATATTGATCTAGAAAAATTCATATGCAAAATTGCTTGCAGTAAAAAATATCCCATTGAAGCTTTCGATATGTGGAAGGTCAGCATTCTGACAAACATCAAACATCTTTTAGGTAACTTACCTACAACTAAACCTACAATTAACTATACAAATTTGAAGCAGGCAATTAATGAACTAAACTCATAATTTGTCATCACATATGTGGATAAAGCTGCCAACAATTACGCCATCATATGCAAAAAATATTATGTACAAATCTTAAACGATTTCTTAAATCACAATGATATTTTTAAAAAAATTGATTCTTCAGCAACATCCATATCTAAGAAAATTATTGCTTTTCATAAACTATTAAAATTACCTTGCAACAATCTAAGACTCTAACTATCTCTTTTAGATCTGTAACTATAGAACATAAATCATATGCAACTGTTGCTAGTAAATCTCTATTGGTAATTTTTAATAAAATCATCTCTAATATAAATGATAATTCAACTTCTCATATTATTAATAACAGTTATCAATTAATTATCAATTAATAAAGTTGGATACGATTAATATTTTGGGATTTAAAACGTATGACTTTAAGGACCTTTTCAACAATATTGACATAAAAGATCTATATAAAGTAACTTGGGATATTATTAAATCTTACTATAATAGACAAAATTTGAATATAGATCATCCTTTCATGCACCACCTTCTCAAGTGTTTAATTTTTAATAATTACTTGATGCGAGGCAATAAAATTTATATGCAAATTAAGGGTGTTGCACAGGGTGGCTCTGCCAGTTCAGCTCTCGCAAATCTTTATCTACACTTCTTCGAGTCAAATTTTATAAACTCTGCATATACATTTTACAGATATATTGACGATGTTATTCTCATTAAAATAGCTCCCTCGTCAAATGATATAGATTTTGATTTTTATCCTCCAAATTTGTCCCTTATACCAAACGACAGCAACATCTCGTCTAGCGTTAATTTCTTAGATTTAACTCTATCTCTTGATAATGAATATTCATTTTTGTCAAACATTTTTGATAAAAAAAAATTTTCCATTTAAAATTCACAAGATAATCAATTTTAACTCATGTATGAGTAAACAGGTATATAAAAATATTTTAATAAATCAATTTCATAGGATTTTTAGGTTATGTGAAAATACACAATACAGTAACCATCTAGCAGATTTATTTCGATACTGTTAGGCTGAATCATATCCAGTTAATTTTGTTAAATATCACTTTAGAAATTTTGAATACTATTTATAATATTTTATTTATTGTTTTAGTCTAATTTGAAATTGCTATTGTATACTTTAAACATTAAAATATTCTTTGAGATTTTATTGTCTTAGTAATAAGTTTTGGATACATATTATATAATTGTTATTTATTAATTATTACTTAGTATATTGCGTAAACATAGTTTTCTTTATTTTTATCTTTATATCTCTAATTTTTGGGTTTGAAACATATAAATTTGTATAGTCTATTGGTTGAACATTCAGAAGTATTTCCTATAATTCACAACAGATGGCGCTCTCTAGTACTCTTTTCTAATACTTTGTTTAGTGCAACGAAATATGTGCCCTGTATAATGGTGATGAAAGGTATGACTTTAATTCTATCTGAATCATTGTGGATTGTTGGTTAGATTACTTATAAGTAGGCTTTATGCACTTTCATCTCTTAAATATTCCTTTCAATTTTCTTTTGTTATTTTCATTTATGTTATTGTCTGGAAATGTGTCTGATCTTTTGACGATATTTCGGCCATGTGGCTGTATCGTTGAGCGAAACACATTTGGAACCTCTGTGGATGCAAAGATCCTTGAAAAGCTGGATCTACAGAGCTTCTATCCAATTTCATATTTTCGGATTGTATCTTTTCTCTTATTTTGTTATTTTAATATTTTGAGCCTCCAGATTTTGATAATTCTTTGATGTTTGAACTTGATTTGTATGCATCGCTCCCGAATGTTGATAAATTCATGTGTATTATTGATATTTAAAATTAAGATCATTTTGTCTTTTATGGTAGCATTGTTTTCCTTTTGTCTGATATTTCCTTTCGTATCATCTTTACTTAATTTTCCTCCGTATTGTTTTTGAACCAGGGTATGACACTGATCATGTTTTAAATTAGTCTAACTATTTTTATTTTATTTTTAATTTTATCTTTTTTATTATATATATATATATATATAAAATGAAAGATTTTAATCGAAAATTATGCATAAACTACTGTATGTACAAAAAAACCCATCTCTAGCATATCTGTTACAAATGAGTAACTATAGACCAAGACTAAGGATAAAGATAGAAGGTAACATATCACTACAATGGAAAGGGGGATGAGAAGAATATAAGGATACAAAATTCACAATTAAAAGTATGTAAATATAAATAAAAATAAAAACGAAAACACGGCAAAAATGAGAAAAGGCAATAATAATTAGCTCAAGATAAAAGATTAAGACATAGAGAACAATCAATTGAAACTACACAAAAAATGGCGGTTAGTTCGAAATTGCATTCTCATCAGGACAGCCATACAATTCGAATTAAAACCGATAGAATAGGCAGTTTCTGACAATGGCGATAGTATTTAACTATAGACACCATTGGAACTGTCTACGGGCTAGTGGAAGGAGAAAAATAAATCAATTGAATTACAAATCAGAAAAAAAATACCTCCTCGAACAGAAATATGAACTCACAAGCATTGTTACCACGTGTAAGTTGAACAAGCGACTGAGCATTTCACCTCACTTCGTCAATGCGAATGGGCACCGGAATTAATGCATTTGAACGATACATGATATGTATGGAGACTTTCAAAAATAGTAATCAGTATAGGACTCAGGACAAGTGGAAAATAGTCATTCGAAAATAGTAAACAGTATTAGACTCAGGCCAAGTGATAAGTTAGGTGATAAGAATGAGTGAATTCTCAAAATTGAGTTATCCAATCAAAAATAAATAATGCATGTGTAAAATTATTACGTGGTATATTTGAAATTATTAATAATATTATGTACAAATACTTCCGGATATTGGTAATTTTGACAAATGCGTTTAAGATTATTTATGTGGAGAAAGTGAAACCGAGGATCAGAAAGTCGATGTATTCGAAATAGCTGGTTTAAAATGATGTTTCTAAACAATTGAATAGAATTACAAGATTGATATGATAGCAGCTTTATGATAGTGAAGTTGTAAGACTCTTTTTTATCATATAGATTGGTGATTACATGATTATTGAGGGTATCTAAATTTAGGTCTAAAAAGTTTACAGTTTGACTAACGCTAGGCTCATTAGGAATTAATTCTAGGTTAGATGAGTAAAAATCAATATTAATTGGATAGGAATCATCAATGATAATACAATTAAGTCGTCAACATATCTATATATAATATATGAATTAGAGTTAAAATGACATTCATAATAATAAAGATATAAGTTAGCGAGTATATTACTACTACAGCCACCTTGTGATACACCAGATGTTTGTAAATAAATTTTATCACCTTGGATAATATAATTGTTGTATAACACAAAGTGTAAAAGCATAGGAAAGTTTTTGACATTAAATGCAACATTATTGGAAGATAGATAGTCATTATAAAGAGAGATAATAACTTTATATAAATCTTTAATGACAATATTATTAAATAGGTCTTTAAAATCAAAGGTATGGAAAGCAAGAATTTGTGGAAGCTTGCTAAGGTGATTTACTAAATCAAAACTATTGTTCAAAATGAAATATCCCGAATTCCGAAATTTAAGAGATTCATTAATTCTATTTAAACAGTTAAGCAAACTAGCTGTAGTGGTAAAGGTATTATGTCCACAAGTGACTGTTCTAAAACTGAGAGGTGATTTATGGAATTTAGGAACCAAAGTAACATAAGGAAATTTAAAAAACTTACAATTAATATTTAATTGTGTATATAATTTTAGCATTTTAGTTTTGATTTTGATAAACTGATTATTAATGGGTTTAAAAATTTGATTATTTTTTAAGTAATTCTGTAACAGAGAAACATAATATTTTTAAAAATGATGGCATAATTATTAGAAGCTTTATCTACATAAGTTGTGACAAAATGTTGTTGTAGTTCTTTAATAGCAGATAGGAGTTGTTCATAAGGATACCTAGGCTTCGTTAATTTAATGTTTATAATAACATTTTTAAGTAGATGTAAGGTAGTATACTTCCATAGATGGGATGCTTCAATAGGAATGGAATGTGAACAGGCAAGTTGATATATGAATTTATCAAAATCAAATGATATAGACTGAAGAAGTTGTTTAGGGTGATGGTAGAATGGAATGCGAAATTTAGACCCTTTATTCATAATATCCCTAAGTATATCATCCTGAACTATACTGAGATCCCCAGTAATAATGTGTCCATGAGAGGAGTTGGCATAAGGGGCAAGATTTTTATTGCTGCATACACATGATGTAAGGTCATCGGAGTTTAATGTCCTGGAATTCATTGTAATTGTAAATAGTTCTACCAATTGGTAAATTATATTTGAATGATTTTTGTATTTTGATTTCTTTTACTGGTAAAAAGTGCTGATGTTTTGCAAATAAATTATTGAAGTTAGGAGAATTAAGAATAGAGTGTTTAAAAGAAATTACACAGTAAGCTATTTTAGTATGTAGATTTTGTGAATGGAGAAGGTGGTAATTTAAGAAATTTTTACGTGAAAGAAGCAAATCATAAAATAAATGTTTAAAATGCTCATGAGTTAATTTTAATTTAAAAAAATTAGTATAAACAATACTTAATTTGCATTTTCTGACTTTATATAACCAAGTTCTAACAGGTAGAAAATTGAAAGTTTGAGAATAATTATATTGTAATTTCAAAATATCTGCATTGTAATCAATAGTTTTACTTAAGTTACTTTTTCCTTTGCCACGCTTATATCGCTTTTTACTAGGAGTTGATGATTTTGAATATTGAAAAAGATGTTTATATACTGAAGATTTATTAGAATTGTATTCAAAACTATTGTTAACTGCATTATTATTATTATAAATTTGATTTAAACCATAGGGGAAGAGAGTTTTATATTTTTTAATGTAATAATTTTCAAATACTAATCTATCAGTGAGTGAAATTTTAATATCTAAAATATGAAGGGATACATTTTTAAATCCGTGTGTAGTAAAGTGCTGATATTCAAATTGATTTTTAGTAGGGAGATCATTAAAGACTTTATGGTCAAATTTTTTAATATGATACCTGTGGACATTCATTCTCAGATGTAAAGGGTTGCTGGTTTGGCCAATATAGGATAAGTTACAAATAGTACAATTAAGTTTGTATATGCAATTAAAAACTTTGCAGAATTTTTGTGAAGTGGAATTATTATTAATTTGTAATGGGTAAGCATAAGGAAAAGTTTTGCACCTAAGATTATTGCATCTATTGAAGGAATATGATTTAGATTGAGAGTAGGTATGGTATTCTTCCAAATCGTCTATAACGCTTAATTGGTCAATGTTGTCGATCTATAATTATCCCAATTTGTAATAATAATAGACCGGACACTAGGTAATGAATAAAATTTACATTACGGATTTTAATTAAAATTCCCAATATAAACCCCTTCAAAAACTATATATATACATATATATATATATATATATATATATATATATATATATATATATATATATATATATATATACACATATATATATACATATATATATATTAAATAGATATATTAACCAAATCAAATACCAATGCCACTGTGCCAAAAAAAGATATATTCAGCACTGGCTTAATTATGAAGATTAATTAGACTAAAGTCATTTTCAAGTCTGTACATCTAGCTCTAATTAACCTAGACAAATGCTTGTTTCTGAATTGGAAATAGTAAGTTACTGTAAATTCCAATGCAACAGACTACAAGCATTAAAAGGGAAAGAATTGAAAAAAAAGGAAAAAAAAAACCAGGAAATCAAGAATTACCATTATTATAAGACAAGAATCCTAAAATGCACGTGAAGTACGAGCAGCAGAGCCTGAATGAAGATGGTCGAGAAGCATCCAGAACAAGTATGACGAATAAGATCAAAGGGGAATGGGGACGGTCGGTTACAGTGACATTTCCTAAAACCCGTCCAGTGAATTAGAGTGCAAGACAGAACAATTTACCATATAAGTAAAGCAGGATGAACAGACAAGTAATTCTTAGAAGAAATGAATAAACGAGTATTCCACCATCACCATTATATAAAGGGCTCAAATCTATGAAATTGAAATTGGCTAATGTTACATATGTATGAAATTGGCTAATGTTACATATTTGTAGCGAAAATAATTTTCAATATTTATTTATCTTATTTTCAAATTTATTGTTTTTCAATTTTTTATTTTAGTTTATTTTTAATTTTACATTTTTATATAATCATATAATTAAGAAATTATAATAATTAGCTTTTTTTTTTAAAGCAAATTAGCCGCCATAATTGGGAAGTCTTAAAGGTTATCGAGTGGTAGGTGATACACTGAGTTTATAATTTTAATTACGAAATTAGGAGGATATGCATTATTGGTTGCAGTATTTAATAATCCTTTAAAATATGTTAATTTATAATTTTCATCACAAATTTTATTTAGTCTAATAACCTGGTTTGATATGATATTTCTTAACACTGATATATGTAGACAAGAGTCAAATTGTTGAATTTTAGAGGTATTAAAGTTGTATTCTAGTCTTTTTTTAGATAAGTTTATAGCCAGATTACAATTTTTTTAATTTACATTTATGTCTAAAAAGTTTGCAGCATTTGAGTCATTATTACTGGCATATAATTGTAAATTATTAGGAAAACAGTTTAAAACAAAAGAATTATTATTATGGGATACACATAATATATCATCTAAATATCTATAAATATGAAAATTATGCGACACTAGATTATAGTTTTTCTCATGGTAGTATAAATATAGATTTTCCAATAATGATGGAGCAGACACCCCTTGTGGAATACCAAACTGTTGCTTAAAAATAGAATCACCATGTTGAATATAATTCTCATAGAGGGTGAAATTAAGTAATTTTTTAAAAAGGAATGTTGGATATTTTAAAGTAGTATTATATTTTTCAAAAAATTGTAAAATAATTCTAAAGAGATCATCTATATCAATATTATTGAACAAATTCTTAAAATCAAAGGTATAAATACTATGGATATTAGTTAGTTTTTAATTTCTTAACTAATTCAAAACTGTTTTTTACAATATGACTATTATTAGAGATGTCATCTGACAAAGAGATTTCAATATATATATATATATAGTTTATTTCATATTTTGCTTAAAATTAACAAATGAGCATTTTAGACATATATTTTTATTTACTAATCACTCGTGCCAATTACTACAATCATAATCTTTATAAATCTCCTAATCAGTTATTTTTGAATTCGTATTGTGTAATTTTTTTCAAACATCCAATACTTAATTATATTGACTTTAAAGACATATTTGAAAATATAAATATACGTTATTGGTTAATAATATACAAATTATAAGGACATACACGTACAAATTGCCAGTTCGTAGATATATTTCAATTACAATGAAATCTCTAAAATTTGACAGTCATTTCACATGTGTATGTAGTGATACCGCTTATTCACAATTTATAAACACCTCCCATGAACACATTACTACTGGTAATCTGAGTATTGTTGAGGATGACAATCTCAGGATTATGATGCATCTAGGTTCTAAATGTTGGATTCAAAATTACTGTATTCCTAGCAATCTTCTCCAATCTTTATCTATAGCCTTTAATAAATTTATATACCAAAATGTTTGTTTATATTCTAAACTATTTGAAACATCTGATCAGTGGAAATACACAATTGTTAATACACCTCATTAAAAATATATAATTGTCAACATCAAGTTTTCGGAACCAAATTATAATTTTTAAAATCTACGTAATTACAGCTATTAAAAATATCCAAAAAAATTGTTTGTCATAACATATGTTGATAAAACATCTAATAATTATGCCATACTTTGTAAAAGCATTTAGGTTGTCAATTACAAAAGACAATAGCTAAAAGACTCAAAATTAAGACTAAAATGTTAAAATTGTATGCCCAATCAAATAAGGATTGTAAATTTTTCAAATTTTCCTATGTAACTTTGATTCCTAAGTTTTATAACCTCTCCCACCTTACTTTCAAAACAGTAACTTGTGGATATAACACCTTTACTACTTCTGTTGGTAAATCTTGGTTAAACAGTTTAAATAAAATGAATGCTTCTCTGAAATAAAATGCTTCTAGTTAGTTTATATTGAACAATAGTTTTGAATTAATTAATCACATTAGTAAACTACCACCCATTCTTGAATTCCAAACCTTTGACTTCAAAGATCTTTTAAATGATATAGATATTAAAGATTTTCGAAAGATATCATATCTTCTTATAATGCTTATAGCTACTAATAGAGTCCATTTTAAAAGAAACAACTTTCTTATGCTACTGCAGTTTGCATTATACGATAATAATTTAATTCAGAAAAATACCATATATTTGCAAACATCAGGCATACCCAAGGGGGGGGGGGGGTGCAGTAGTAGTATTCTAGCAAACTTATATTATTATGAAAATAAATTTTGATCTGATGCCTATATAATGCATCATTATGTGGATGACTTAATATATCTTATCTTGAAAGAAACCTAATTAACCAAGAACGAGCCTAGTGTTATACAAAATATTAATTATTTAGATTAAAATTTAAACTTCGATCCCATCAATAATAAAATTAGTACCAACTCATATAGTAAGAAAGATACTTGCAACTTTAATATCAATAAGCTGCTTTTTTTCCATTTTTGTAATCTCATTCTATTATTTAGGAACATTACTGTTAACCAGCTACATAGAATACTTAGGTTCTCTGTACATTAATAAACATAAAAGTAGCTGCAAACCTTTCCATTATCCTAGGTATCTTATTAACAAACATTCTTTTTAAAAATCTTAATGTCATACTGTTATTGTACATATTGGAATCGATTATATTATAAATAATTGGCTATATAAATAACTTTAATACTTTGCTTTCATCTATTTTTTTTCTTGGCGTCTTAAGCATTTCTTTTCTCCATGATTTTACACTACATAAACCTTTATCTGTATTTAACATATATTAACTTATCTCGATTCTATTCAGACACTTTACTCTAATTTCGATATTCTTTAACTGCATCCATGATGCTTGGTGCGATTCCTGTTAAGTATCCAATTTTGTATTTTTTTCTTATCAATTCAGTTATGTTTAATTCGGTTTGTTGACAAATCAAATGGAGTTTATAGTACAAATACTATAGCCATATTCAGAAATACGCAATTATATCGGTTTAATTTAGAATGAACGTCTGTCCTGATGAAGAGTTAATTTCAAAATAATCCTCAAATTTTAGACATGCACTCTCCGTATCATTTAGCTTAAATTACTTACTCGTTCATATGATTAACATTTTATTATTTCAGTGTTTCAATGCATTTTATACCATTCTTAACTTTATTTAATTTTACATTTTTATTACTTAAGTACTTTACATGTCTTAGTTTTAACTTGCAGTTTCTAAAGCCAATTCATCAATTATTGCATAAATAAACATTCTACTTAATTTTCAAGCTCTACTCAACCCTTCCTACCTAACTCACCTCAATCAGTTCTCCTTTTCTTGCCTATTTAAATATTTCATTAAATATTTTAGTATTATTTACTCTTGATTAGTTTTTTAAATATTTTTGAAATAATTTTGATGTATGTCTTTTGAATATATATATATGATATATAAAAGTAAGCATAAATGAATGACTTGAATCTCACTTAAAAGGCGCGACACAACACTTCCAAGAAAAAATCAGCCGTCCAATCAGCTGCTCTCGTTTTAGGACGGGTCGGACGGTCTGGGTCTTCGACAACACTTCCAAGAAGATTAAAATACATAACCCAAAATGGAAACATACAAAGAAAGGAAGGTACCACAAGATTGGCCATTATTTATGTATATATAATTCCTCTCCAATTATTAATTTTCACCCCTCTAAACTAGAATTAATCCCTAATGAGCCTAGTGTAAGTCAAACTGTTAATTATTTAGATATAAATTTAAAATTAAATAAATTTTTTAATTTTGTTATTACCAATCTATACGATCAAATATATTCTTATAACTTCCCCATCATCAAGCTGCTATCATATCGTTCTTGTAATTCTATTCAGTTGTTTAGAAACATTTTAAGCCAACTTTTTCGAATGCATCGATTTTCTGATTATCAGTATCACTATATCCGCATCAACAATCTTCAGCACATTTGTCAAAATGACCACTAACCAGAATTTTTTGTAAGTAGTAATATTAATAATTTCAAATGATTAACGTCGTAAATTTACAATTTCCTTTTTTATCCTTGGTTGGAGAACACATTTTTATGAATATTACCCATTCTCTTTGTCGCCGTTTTTATTTCTGACCAGCTTGTGTGGAATTGGAACTCCCACGGTTTGCTATGCTAATATTATTTTACACATGTTTTTATATTTCCTATCACCTACTTTCAGATCATTATTATTGTTTACTTATTTTGCCTTGCTTGCTCTTTCATATATTTATATATATTTTCATATATAATTATATATTATTAATGACTTTTTGTATTTTTTATACTCATGTCTTTTTCGATTGCATATTCTTATTCCATAATTAATTATTCCAAACCCATCCCTTTTTCTCCCGTTATAGCGATAAGTTATCCACTCATTTTATACAATTTTTTGTTAGTCTATGCTACTTAAGTCAACACTTAATCGTAACAACTGTGTAAATATGGGTTATTAGTAATTACGGTAGTTAATGCATAGTGTTCTCCTTTACATAACACATTTATATATATATATACAACACACACACACACACACATATATATATATATATATATATATATATATATATATATATATAATAAACTAATAGATCAACCATTGAACACTATACTATACTTCATTACACGTAAGATTGATCTTGTAAAATCATTAATACATTTGAAAACATAAGAATACAGCAAGAAAGATCAATCATGCATAAAGCATTGATTACGAAACACTTTCCAACTTCAATGCACTTTTATTTAAACATCTCTAAAATGCGATACATTCCTCGGTAATATATTTAAAATTATCATAATGCTACAATAATTTATTATATTTGAAAACTTCACCGAAAACAAATGAACTTTATTCAAATGTCGTCATCGAAATATAAATCGCCTCTGTATAAAAGCAGCATCTCATCCATAAACCTTTTTCCATTCTTTTCATTCATCCCAATACTATAATAATTTATTTTATTTAAAAACTTAAAACCATGGAGGTACAAGTAATTTAACTCAATGCTTAAAACTTCATCGGAAACATCGTCTGGTTCTCTGTGTAAAATTAATTAATGTTTCATTCATATCAGCTATATTGCAGACTTCATGAACTACATAATTTTGCGTGAAAAAAATGCAGCAATTCTTATAAAACTCATTCTACATCTTTTGGTGTTTACATTCTCCATAAGTGAAAATTTGGCTTCGTTGTAGAAATAATCAAATTTGGATGATCATTTAAACTCAAATATATTGTAATTGCTTTGTTTCAGTATGTAGATGCACAGAATTTAAGCAAAAATAAAGCAGTTTTAGAATGGATGCAACACTAAATATGAATTAAAAAGAACTTTAAAAATCACGATTTTGAAACAAGATGGATGCCATATTTTATTTTGAAGTGGGTCAAGTGATCTCTTCATGTAATGATCACGTGATCTCTTCATATAAAGGGTGTAATTTATATTTTATTTTTTATTTAAAAAATTACTGAATATATTTTGCTAAAAAATTTTTCATTTATTTCATGGGATAATTTGAATATTTCCTAAAACTTTCGAATCAATTCATGAACTTTAAATCAGCTTAAAAAATGTTTGAAAAATTAGGTCCCATAGGGTTCAGTGTATTTCATTTCTTCAACCCGGGTTTAATCCAAAACTAATTGGGTGATATTATTATTTTACATTCCCATAGGCGCCACAGACCGTCTGAACAACATACTAAAATTTCATTTTGATAAAATCATTTTTACTGCAGTTATCGTGCTAACGAATAGACAGACAGACAGATTAAACACTTTTCAACTATGTTGTAAAATGTTAACAAGAAAGATCAATCATACTTTAAGCATTGATTATGAAACACTTTCCAACTTCAATGCAATTTTATTTAAACATCTCTCAAATGCAATACATTCCTCGGTAATATTTTAAAACTTATCCCAATACTACATTAATTTATTATATTTGAAAACTTAAACCTTCATCGAAAAAAATGAACTTCATTCAAATGACGGAATTGAAATGTAAATTGCCTGATTTAAACATCTCTAAAATGCGATACATTCCTCGGTAATATTTTTAAAATTATCATAATACTACAATAATTAATTATATTTGAAAACTTCATCGAAAACAACCATTCATTCAAATGACGTCATAGAAAAAATTAGAGCTCCTATATTACAGGCTGACTTATCAAGCATATTGAAACCCAGTAAGGTTTCTACAAATACTTGGGTTACCATATTTGGCGATTTAACACGTGCTCCAAATATTGATTTTTACAGGTATTTGATAATGTTAACAAATTTACAATTGAGTTATATTTTTATAAATATGAATTAAATTGGAGTAACATTTGTAATTACGCGACATTTATTAACAAGAATCAAAAATATGATTCTTACTCTATAAGCAGATTAACAAATAGATGGACATTTTTTTTCTTATTATTTTTTTCCAAAAATCCGGTCTTATTAAAATTTAAGAAATACTTTGATGTATATCTCTATTTTACATCTGTTACAGTTCTAACATTATACAGAACAAGAAAGATCAATCATGCATAAGCATTGATTATGAAACACTTTCCAACTGAAATGCAATTCCATTTAAAAATCTCTAAAATGTGATCCATTCAGTGGTGATATCTTTTACATTATCCCAGTACTACAGTAGTTTATTATACTTAAATATTTAAAACTGTATCGAAATATAAATCATCTGATTCTCTATGCAAAATCAATGAATATTTCATTCATATAACTTGTTTTCCAGACTCCAGAACTAAATAATTTTGTGTGAAAAAAATTCAGCAATTCTTATGTAACTAACCTTACAATCGCTTGAGATATTTGCATTCTGCATAAGTTAAAATTAGGCTTCGTTGAAGAAATGAAAAAAGTTTAGGGATCATTTAAAATCACAACTATTGTAATTGCGTAGGCACGGCATTTAGATACTCAGAAAATACACAGATAATATATAAGTGTGCGTGTGTATGTATTCAAAGTATTGGAATCGTGCCGAAGATCGGAGCTCGAATTTTCGAAGGATCTACACGTTTTGGGACTTCTAGAATATAAAAAAACTATTTTTAGGAAGACATCTGTGTGTGTAAGGGTGTATCTGTGTGTGTTTCTGTGTGTCTGTGATGATATTGCATTCAATCTAACTGAAAAACTAATGGACCGAATTTAATAATATTTGGTAGGTAAATTTTTTTGTGGGAAACCCTGATGTTCATTTGATTATAGTACGATTCATAATAAAAGAATTTGCCTTCTTTGTGAAATAGGCGGCAGAAATTGCCTTTATCCACTCTAGCTAAAAACTAATGGACCAAATATAACACTTTGGTGTATAATATTTCAATAACCTACAAGTGATTTATATACCAAATTTAACAAAATTTGGTATATAAATCAATTGTAGGTTATTTTAGTACAATTCGGGAAAAGGGAACGGGCTGTTTTTGCGAAATGGCCCGCAAAAATCGTTAAATATAAAAATAAAAGACTTCGTGGGCTCAATTATATCAATTAAATTCAGATATTATACTTGATTTTTAACAACAAAAAGAATAAGACTAACCCCATTACTCTAGGACTAACCGTTCTTGAGATATTTTAGTTTTATTGCGTTTTCGCCACGCCACCTTTGACAATAAGTCCATCTATCCAATCAGAACCAAATTTAAGTTTAACGTGCAAATTTAATGTCATTTAAAATACTTATGGCTGTTATTTTGTGCAGATAAACTCAAATTATTATTGAAGAAATAAAGAGAACGTGAATATGAGTCTGCAGTGAAAGACATGTGCTGTCCACATCAGAATTTTTAACAATATTACAACAATGATTTATAGAAGTGAACGGGGATTATTTGCAGGCCCTTTCGAAAAAAATGTATGATCTATATTTAAAGATCCAGCAAACTGTTGTAGAATAAAAGGTTCTACAAATTTAAGCTGTGTACCAAATTTTAACTCTCTAGGACGTAGGAAAGTGCATTAAAAACGCTATCAAATAAGTATATCATTAAGCGTTACATAAAATTAAAAAAAAATTGAAAAATTGTTATCTTCCAAATTTATTTTAAAATGTGAAGCCTCTCTCATATACAAAATATTTAAACTTTTGGAAAGATATTTATTATATAATATATCTATTTTTTCTTTCTGGCGGATATCGCAAAAGTCAGAAATTGATTGAATTCGTTTTTCTCCCTATATTAAATAATTTTTAATTAAAAAATTACCTAACATATTTTACTGAAATTTTTTTTGTATATTTTATGGGATAATATAAATATTTCCTAAAAATTTCGAAGCAATCTGTGAATTTTAAATGTGCTTAAAAAATGTTTGAAAAATCAGGTCCCATAGGGTTCAATGTATTTCATTTTTTCAACCAGGGTTCAATAAAAAACTAATTGGGTGATATTATTTATTTATATTCCCATAGGTCCCACAGACCGTCTGACAAACATACTAAAATTTCATTTTGATAAAGTCATTTTTACGGCAGTTATCGTGCTAACGGACAGACAGGCAGACAGAATGAACAAAGTCATAAACACTTTTCAACTATGTTGTATAGTGTTAATAAAATATGGTCTTATTGTGAGCTCAGAAAGACCTTGAATTATTTGAAATGCCTGAACTAAATAATGAAAAGTTGTTTTTGAAATATATATATGTATGATGATACATAGTAGTGTGCGAATTCCCCTTGGGGGGTGGGGGGGTGGAGGAGAGGCATTTTAAAATAAAAATGTGTATTTAATTTTGAAAGTACTAAAATTTTAAAGAGGGACAATTTTGTTATAAACCCGTGGATGTATAGATTAGATAAATGCAGCATTTAAAATATTAATAATAATAATAAATTATATAAATCTGTATTGTAAACGATATATTTTTTATGCCTAGTACAAAAGAATTGAAGTACTTTAAAAGATAATATTGTGGAAATCCTCTAAACTGTATCCTCTAAATATAGCGCCAATGTTTACATCAAATGATTGGCGCCAATCATCGTCTTGGCGAAGAAAATATCAGTGCCATTCCAAAGTACATTCGAGTCATTCAGACATAATTTCTATCAGTTTTTAGTAAAAAAATCCGATTTGAGCATTCATTACCTTTTATGATAAATGTATTTCGATTTACTTACAACTTTAGCTTATGTTTACATAATTATTATAATATGGTAAGATTCCCATTTGGCGAGAGTTTGTTAACAGTAGGATTCAACAATTTTATGATTCATTATACTCTAAATATGCAGTAAATTGTATAAAACTTGAAAGATATTGGTGTAACATAAATGAATCTTTAATATATATATAATTTGAAGCAATTATACTTTTAAGTTTGGAAGAGAGAATAACACATTCAGGACTACAAACCACGTTTACTAAGATAATACTATAACAAATAAAAGTTAATAATAATACATACTACAGTTACCAAAATTATAAAATGAGTGTTTAGAGCAAATACTTTATACAAAAATAGAAGTTTCAATTATAATTTCGTGAAATTTAGCTTTCACAAGTATGCTCCTTTACATTGTATCCAATGATTCTGCCGACTATTTATAAGTCATTTTTTTATTCCCTATTCATTTCTGGGAAAGCGAAATTACCTAAACCTTTTTTACTTTCCTTATATACATAATGTATAAGGAAAGTATTGTGACGAGGTCGAAAATTCGAATTCAAGTTTTCGACGGGAGAGCACGTTTCAAGCAGCCCTGATCACGAATCAAACATTTTTGAAGTGATGTCCGTGTGTGTGTGTGTGTGTGTGTGTGTGTATCAGTGGGTCTGCGGAGACGATAACTGACGAACGAATGGACCGATTCGAACTAAATTTGGTACAAAAATCACAATCCGTAAACACTGGAAGCCTATTGTTTTTATACGCAATCGAATGTTCAGAACGCCCCTAAATTTTCGAATGAAATTTTGAAAAAATCGTCAAAAAATCAAAACCACTAATAAAGTTACGCAAATAGACATTTCTTATGTAATTTTTCATTAGAAAACGATTGACATAAATTTTAGAACGCTAACACTAGCCGTTTTTGAGATATTGTACATTTTTCAAAAAAAATATCAAAAAGTCATATAAAATAAAAATAAAAATTTCCTATTGATAAACATGTTCACTTTTCATATGTAATACCATGCGATAAATTAGGTGACATCATTCTCGTGGATCTAGCTCGTTCCATTCATGAAAAAAGATACTCTGAGTAACACTTTTGTATTTGGACGCCAATAGTCATTTATCGGCTGTAAGAATAACTTATTTCTTAGTGCATAACGCTTGGCGAGATTTTGGCGACGAATTTGGCGGAATGTCGCCAACTTGGCGACATTTTGAAATGTTACCAAATTAACGAAAATCTCGCCAAATAGATAAAAATGACGCTGAATCCATGAAAATGACGACTCATTGTCGAAAATTCAATGTCTTGGAAAGAATATTCGTATCTACTATAAGAAAAACCTATTTTTTTACTGTAAAAGTAGTAAATTCATTACATTATATAAGGAAAGTCGTGTGTTGCCCACATCAGATTTTTTAGTATGTTTAGAGAAGTTTGATGCAGAACACCCATCAAAAATTATTTCAATATACTTCCTAAAGTAAAAATACGAACAGAGCTAATGCTAATGGATTACTCTTACGGCCTGGGTGGGCTTCAATATGCTTGACGAGTCAGCTCGTATATAGAGGAGCCTTAGAAAAAATAACCGCCTGGCTCTCTCCATAAAAGCAGTATTTCATTCATAACATTTTCCCATTCATTTCATTCATCACAGTACTAAAATAATTTATTTTATTTAAAAACTTAAGACCATGGAGCTACTATTAATTAAACTCTATGCTTAAAACTTCATCGAAAAATATCGTCCTTCTCTCTGCAAAATCAATGAATATTTCATTCATATCAGCTATGAAAACACCATGAGCTAAATAATTTTGCGTTAAAGAAATACAGCAATTCTTATACAACTCATCCTACATATTTTGCTGTTTACATTTTACATAAGGGAAAAATAGGCTTCGTTGTAGAAATAATCAAATTTGGAGGCGCATTTAAACTCAAATGTAGTGTCATTGCGTTGTATCAGTATGTAGATGCACAGAATGTAAGCAAAAATAAAGCGACTTTAGGACGGATCAATATGAATTAAAAAAAAAAGAAGATGGATGCCATATTTCATTTTGAAGTGGGTCCCGTGATCTTTTCATATCATGGTCACGTGATCGCTTCATAGAAGAGGTGTCATTATTATTTTAATTTTTATTTAAAAAACTACTGAATACATATTGCTGAAATTTTTTTATATATTTTATGATGGGACAATTTGAATATTTCCTAAACTTTCGAAGCAGTTTGTGAATTTTAAATTTGCTTAAAAATGTTTGTAAAATTAGGTCCCATAGGATTCGATATATTTCGTTTTTTCAACCGGGTTCAATCCAAAACTAATTGGGTGATATTCTTCATTTATATTCCCATAGGTCCTACAGACCGTCTGAACACAATTACTACAATTTCATTTTGATTAAATTATTTTTACGGCAGTTATCGTGCATGTGATGAGGATGATAACAATGTAATTCTATACAATAGCATGAAAATGAAAAAAAATTGCTACTCTGCTGACCATTCAGGTCTCAATTATTTTTAGCAAATCAAAGATATTCATGAAAGGTAAACAAAAAATCAGTGTCTTAATCGGTGATTTCTGCGTCGGAATCGATTTTGATCCTCGTGCGCGAAGGCGTTATTTTCCCGGTAATTACTGTTTAATTTGAACTTTCGTCGAGAAAGTTTTCACGCTATAAGCGAATTTTGATGGCCAGGTCCTAGCGAGAGACTGAAATTACCGGGCCCGGTAATTGAGGGGGGCCAGCGCAAAAAAAGAAAATGATGCATTACTCTTAATTTGGACTTCATTTTTCTTCGCTTTTATTTAATAAGGAAGATAATTTGGGGCACAGGTAAAGTTATCTCTTTCTTCTCACATAATTTTCTCGAGGAGATGTTGAAAGGGACGTCAACTTTGGCATGCGCGGGAAAACCTCGTGAAAAAACATGCCGTGCCAAATTTTTTATTTTATTATTGGTGTTATTTTGTGATACTATTGTGTAGAAAAGTATTGCTTTCAAAAGAAATTGTATGAATTTTTTTCTAATTTCTGATTTTGAGCAATAAGCACGTTTTAAGATATTCGAAAACCATTTAGAGCACTTTTGAAAAGATATGCCAGACTGTGTGTATATGTATATGTGTGAGTGTGCATGTATGTGGTTGTGAATGTGTGGGCGTGGATGTGTGTGTACGGGTGTGTGTGGAATGTGTTGTTGTTGTTGTTGAGACCCAGACCGTCCGACCTACCAGAAAGGTGTTGAAGACCCAGACCGTCCGACTCGTCCTGAGGACTTGAGCATCTATTTGGACGGCCGGGAGAGGAGTTGGCAGGCGCCAACTCCCGTGGCCGATGTCCGGGTGTCCACAACAACCAACACCAAATTTATTGAATCTTTAAAAAATTTTTACAGGAGTGGTTACAAGGATATAAGCTAATAACATAGTTTTGCTAATATGAAAATATATCAGAAGACTTGATTACATTTATACTCTTGTAGACTTGAATACATTTTGTTGACTTATTTACATTATTGAAGACTTGATAGTATATTTACAAATGACATAATGATCTGAGATAATATAAGTATTATGATAGTAGTTGAAAACATTTTGAAGTTGACTATATATTATAAAATGGGGTGCAACAACTAAAGACAACACAACAAAAGCAGACGACACCACCGAGAAAAACAACATATAAAAAAAAACAACATAAAAAACAAACAAAAAAACAACAAGAAGAGGAGTCACCGACCGAAAAAATTAAAAGCAGAGATCCCCAGGCTGATTATGAAATTTTATTAGAGATTTCTCTCGCTATGAGAACACAGTTTTTTATTTTATTGATTGAAGAAGGGTTAGAGCAGACACTCGAGAACCAGGTCGCCGTATTATGGGGTGAAGGTTTATAAAGGTGAAAAGCTTTGGTAAGGGGGCAAGAAAAAACGTAGTGATCGGCGTCGCCGAAAGCGCCGCAGGAGCAGCAGGAAGTAGATTTACATTTGAAAGAGAACAAATAATCGGGGAATGGGCCGTGGCCCGTAATAAAGTAGATTAAATATTTATTAGTAATATGTGTATTAAAGTTAACTTTTGGAAGGAAATTTAAAATTCTGGCGGGATCGTGAGTTCGGGGGGAGACATAGTCATTTAAAAAGGATTGCCAATTACTAAGGATATCAAGTTTGTAATGTTTTTTGAGAAGTGAATAAGGGAAAGGTAAAGAAGTTGGAGAGCTAGAGGTAGTAGCTAGTTTTGCATTTTTGTCTGCGACCTCGTTACCCGAGATGTCGGAGTGGGCTTTAACCCAACATAAATTAATTAAATGTTTATTAAAATTAGCATTAGTTTTAATTTTGGATAAGTAAAAAGATTTGTTTTTGATGGAGTTAAAGGCCGAGATTGACGATTGACTGTCTGTAAAGATATTAATTTTAATGTTTCTATTAGATGCCCAATTTATAGAGAAATGGATCGCAGCAATTTCTGCTTGGAAAACTGTGTTCCCATGCTCAAGTTTAAAGGTGAAAGTTTCTTCCAGTGTGTTTTCGTTAAAGATGCAAATGGCGTATCCTGTATTGTTTTCAATAGAGGAACCATCAGTGTAAATATTTATTTTGGAAAAGTTAAGTGGATTAATGGGGGAAAAAGGTCACTGTACGTTGAGAAGGAGGGATACTGGAAGAAGGGCAGTTATGATCAAATTTTTCAGGGGGGGGAAGGGCAGGATTTGTAAAAAGGTTATTGCGAAGTTTCCAAAAGGTATATTTTTTGTCCAAAGAATTTATTACAAAGTGAATGGGGGGGATTCCAGTTAAAGAAAAGAGAGAAATGTTAGAAGTAGTTACCAGAAAGGTGTAAGGTAACTGTATGGACGGCCGGGAAGTGCCTCCCAATTTAGACCGGAACCCAGTGGGGGAGGCATCCACAGGGACCGTACCCTCCTTCCCCTACCACCAACCTCTCGGAAGGACTTACGGACCCACATGTTTAACGTGATCGTACTCCGCATGAACACGGCGGCATTTGTGGCAGCGTGCAAATCTAGCGCGCAAACCACGGGGATACCGCACCCGAGATGGCCAACAGCACGCGGCGTTCCGAGGTGGTCACCCACCAAGTACTAACCGCGCCCGATGCTTCTTCACTTCGGTGATCTAACGAGAACCGGTATTTTCAGCACGATACGGCCGTTGGCCCGGGTGTGTGTGGAATGTGTTGTTGTTGTTGTTGAGACCCAGACCGTCCGACCTACCAGAAAGGTGTAAGGTAACCGTATGGACGGCCGGGAAGTGCCACCCAATTTAGACCGGAACCCAGTGGGGGAGGCATCCACAGGGACCGTACCCTCCTTCCCCTACCACCAACCTCTCGGAAGGACTTACGGACCCACATGTTTAACGAGATCGTACTCCGCATGAACACGGCGGCATTTGTGGCAGCGTGCAAATCTAGCGCGCAAACCACGGGGATACCGCACCCGAGATGGCCAACAGCACGCGGCGTTCCGAGGTGGTCACCCACCAAGTACTAACCGCGCCCGATGCTGCTTCACTTCGGTGATCTAACGAGAACCGGTGTTTTCAGCACGGTACGGCCGTTGGCCCTGTGTGGAATGTGTTGTTGTTGTTGAGACCCAGATCGTCCGACCTACCAGAAAGGTGTAAGGTAACTGAATGGACGGCCGGGAAGTGCCACCCAATTTAGACCGTAAGTGTGAAATATGGAAGAAAGAACTGGCAATAAGGATTCCACCTACCGTTATTAAATTTTATGTTTAGAATATATAATTAAATAGATAGAACTAGATAATCTTGATGGCCATTCTTCTGGTTAGAACTCGAACTATTCGAATTTAATATTTTCCAAAGATGATTTCCTATAGAAAACAATTATAAATGACGAAGCAATAAATAATAGCAATATGCAGTATACATGTACGAGGGACAATATATAGTATACACGTACGTATTTAAGCCCACTCTCAAATACGGAGGAACTAACACTCTTAAAAAATTATGTTAAAACTTTTAACTAATTGATTTAATTTTATTTAACGAGCGCTTAACGTCAAATATAGTCGTTTTAATTAAAAAATTAGCTCAGTTAGGTTTTGTTAAGTCTATACCATGAATGAGAAAGTGTCAGTCTTCTAAGGTACCTGTGAGGGGGCTTCTGGAAGGTTTGCGAAAAACTTTTCGATTCCCATTACTTTGTCCCAAAGATGCTGTCCCGGGACATAAATCTAAATTATGGCTTCTTTAGATTATCTGCCATAATTATGCAAGAAGTCGTCTAAATCACCGCAGAGCTTATGGATTCCATTGTAATCCACAAGTTCCAATCTTCCATATTTGGTCATTTTTTTTTCAGTCAGCGTTTATACATACGATTTTTGCGAGCCACTTTGGAATAAATATCAGTTATTTTGCAATTTTTTTCCGGATCGTACCAAAAATCTATTCGGCACCTGAGTGACCTATCTACCAAATTTTACGAAATAGAGTCAATTAATTTTTCAGCTAGAGTGGATACATACATTACCCAGACACACAGACAGACATCATGCTAAAACTAGTGTTCGGCAGTGCCTGAAACATGCAAATCTGTCAAAAACTCGAGACGAAATTTTCAACACGATTCCAATATTCCTCTTATGCATGTATTACCATGTGTTTTAAGAAAAGCAATCAAATAATGACACGTTGAAATTCTCTTACTACAATGGAATTCCGGCTTTGCGTTTCATTTTAGAACCAACCGATCCATAAACGTTATATGCGGACAAACACAATACACGGAAACTCTATTTAGACTAGTGTGCAAAAATCAAGAAAAACAAGTAAAAAAAATAGGTTTTTTCTTATAGTAGATACTTATAGTTTTTCCAAGATATTGAATTTTCGACGATTAGTCGTCATTTTCATTGATTTAGCGTCATTTTTATCCATTTGGCGAGATTTTCGTTAATTTGGCAACATTTTTAAAAATGTCGCCAAGTTGGCGACATGCCGCCAAATTCGTCGCCAAAATCTCGCCAAGCGTTATGGACGGAGAAATAAGTTATTCTTATAGCAGATAAATGACTATTGGAGTTCAAATACAAAAGTATTACTCAAAGTATCTTTTCTCATGAATGGAACGAGCTAGATCCACGAGAATGATGTCACCAAATTTATCACATAGTATTAAATATGAAAAGTGAACATGTTTCTCAATAGGAAATATTTTATTTTATTTTATATGACTTTTAGATAATTTTTTTGAAAAATGTGCAATATCTCGAGAACGGTTCATGTTAGCGTTCTAAAATTTATGTCAATCGTTTTCTAATGAAATATTACATAAAAAATGTTTATTTGCGTAACTTTATTAGCGGTTTTGATTTTTTGACGATTTTTTCAAAATTTCACGCGAAAATTTAGGGGGGTTTTGAACATTCGATTGCGCATAAAAACAATAGGCTTCCAATGTTTACGGATTGTGATTTTTGTACCAAATTTCGTTCGAATCGGTCCATTCGTTCGTCAGTTATCGTCTCTACAGACTCACTGACACACACACACACACACACACACACATACACACACACACAGACATCACTTCAAAAATGTTT
The DNA here is from genome assembly GCA_951213105.1 of Amaurobius ferox. Lineage (NCBI taxonomy): Eukaryota > Metazoa > Arthropoda > Arachnida > Araneae > Amaurobiidae > Amaurobius > Amaurobius ferox. The sequence goes on along the minus strand of OX578138.1, from coordinate 5,068,976 downwards.
GATTTGTGATCAGGGATGCTTGAAACGTGCTCTCCCGTCGAAAACTCGAATTCGAATGTTCGACCCCCGTCACAATACTTTCCTTATACATTATGACAAGGGATTTCCTTATACATTATATAAGGAAAGTAAAAATAGATATACCACTCACAAAGCTTTACTTTTTCCTCGTTGAAAGTTTAATTTATGACTCGCATAAAAAAACGTTCAAAACTTATAAAAAAAAAAATACCAATCATTCTTGTAATTTAGAGATTACTGAATAAAATTTGCTATTAAGTGTTTAAAAGATTTTCCAAAGTCCTCAGGCAAACACTATGTTTACGAAAACAATACTACTTAGGAAAAAAAAGAGACAAGGGAATCTCCCTTCATTCCTAAAAAAAAATCCAACAACTTAGACACGTCTACCCGGGCTTATACGATAATTAAGTAATAGGATTTGCAGGTGCTTTTCTTTAGTACTATTCCCAATACAATATTGCCCTATAGGATAAGCATTTCAAGAACTGTCTCTCCTGAAGAATGCGACGGCACTTGAAGGCTTGGTGCCAGTCGGAGCAAAAAGCTGTCTGCATGTCCCTTTGTTTATTTGCAAAGAAAATATATATTATACATTTATTTCCAATAATATATATTTGAAATTAAAATTTCTTGGTCGCAAATCATTTGGTTAGCCACTACCTACATTACACTTCGTTATTGTTTGTACTATGTGAGTAGGAAAAGTAACAAAGGCAAACAAAATTTGAAAAACCAAACAGAAAATCTGACGTGGACAGCATATGACTTTCTCTACAGAATCAAATGCATGTCCTCTTTCATAATTTAAGAATCGAACTCACTTTTACAAAATTGCGCGGATCATTATATGAAATGACACTGAATTTGCAATATTTAATTAAATTTTCATTATCATTTGGCGACTGGGCGTATTTTTAAAGGCGACGTGGCAAAAATGCGAAATAACTAGACTACCTCGAGTAAAGCGACTTAATTCATTTAATTATGGGGTTGTTCTCATTTTTTCACGTCAAAAATTGCATATAACCCATCCATATAATGGATACATTTGAGGAGACATAGCCTTAGATTTTAGGTTTTGACGATTTCTGCGGCCCATTTCACAAAGTAAGGTAGATTTTTTTTCCCGAATCGTAACAAAATTAAATCAGCAGCACTGTAAAGCACATGTAACAACTGGTCAATTAGTTTTACAGATATAGTGGATAAATACGATTTTTGCGAACCATTTTGCAAAAAAAAAAAAAATGACTGGTTCTCTTTTTTCTCGAATCATTACTAGCATCTAATCAGTGCCAGGGGAGCCCACAGGTGACATGTTTACCAAAGTTTAGGAAATTTGCTCAATTTGTTTTTCAGCTACAGTGGATACGTGCCATTTTTGCGCGCGAAGGAAAGACAGGCTCTTTTTTTCCGAATCGTACAAAAATCTAAATAGCACAAGGGGAACTCACACACCTACCAAATCTTATGTAATTTGGTCATTTAGTTTCTGAGTTAGAATAGATATACGTATTATGGGTGCAGACACACACACACACACACACACACACGCCCGCGCGTACACAGATGACACAAATTGTACAAAAATCTAATCAGCACCCGTGTCACTCACAAGTGACTTATCTACCAAATTTTATGAAGTTTTATCCTCTAGTTTTTAGCTAGAGTGGATGCATACATTGCACAGACAGGCAGACACAGACTGACACACAGACTCGCACGCAGACGTCACGCTAAAATAGTTTTTTCGTGTTGTAAGGTGCTCGTAACTTGTTGATCCGTGGAAAACTCGAGTTACGAATTTCGACACGAGTCCAATACTTTTCCAATACATTACCAAGTATTGTAGGGAAAGTAAAAAAAGTACAGAAAGGATATTATGTTGAGCATTCTTTTTCAAAACTTTCCCATCCTGCTGATTGATACCATTTTGAAACGTGTGATAAACTTTCACGATGGATCCACTCCTCAAAGGTTCAAACAAACTAAAAATGACAGTTATGGAAGACAACTGTCCGTCACGACTCCGTATCAAACTCATTTATAATACAATTTGATCCACCGAGATTTCAGCATAATAAATACACGCGCTTAGTCGTTGCTAATAAAACTATAATTTCCACATCAAGCTGATACAATCCTCCATCTTTGTTAAACGCGGCGAGTATACAATTAGAGAAACTGCTCATTTTCGCTCCAGAAATTACCCAAGGCCTGGAGGAAAACAGCTTTCTGGACTTCTCAGAGACCTATAAACACGCATTCATCATAGTTACAGGGGACGCCTATATCGTGCTTTGCCCACTCGGCGCCTAATCGCAGCGTTTAAAAGCAGGATTAGTTTTTCATTTAGGAAAAAGTAAAAATGGGTTTGCTTCTCCAGTGCACTCTAAAGCGGTGGTGATCAATTATTACCACCTGATTACACCCTCTGAGGCAGAAGCAATTATAATAGTGTGCGTGAAATGGCGAAGTGATTAGCAATATTTAAATTTTGATTAATTGCTGCTCTTGTGTAAGTTTAAAATGTTGGACGTCTTTAATAAGACCGTGCAGCGAGTGTAAGGTTCAATGTATGCTTTCTCATTCATAAAGTAGCAGCAGATATATCCGGCACTGCTCGTGATTTAATAAATGTAAATTCCAATAGCATTCTGAATCACGAATTTTTTTTTTAAATATTGCTTTAAAAATATTTTATAACCCATTTCTAAGCATCTCCGTTCTTGAAAAACAAAATTATCAAAATAAAACATTCTGGATCCCATTTGTAAACCGATTTACAAAAAGGTTTGTCCAAATATACAAAAAGGAAGATGATGAAATCATAGTAGAGATATTTCCTCACCCATTCCTTATCCCTTTGCAACAATGAATTAAACACAATTTACAATACGTAAGTTTGAATATATTTAACCATCCTAGAACAAACAAATGATTTAGCAAATTAAACGGCTGCTTTAGTAAGTTAAAAATCTCAATAATTCCTGTAATCTCGTTGTAACAACAAAAGCAAGACAATAAATACCATGAATTTATTAAACATATTCAACTATTATTCATTACTCTGATCGAATTAAAAAATATCATCTTCCATAATTTGACTTTATTAAAACATTTTTTTACAAAATAAAAAGTATTTACATATTTTCGTTGTTAACCATTGAAAATTTATTTTCTTCAAATAAATGTCCAGTAAAAAAAAATATCTTTTACATAACATTATTTCTATGGGAGTTTTATTATTATGCTTTTAATAAAACCTCCACAACTGCTGTTTGGACACGGTTACAGTCAAGAAACTATTTCTTTTTTTACAGTGAAGAAGTTCCAATAGCAGAAGGTGGTCAGTTAGATTGTTAGTTGCGTGTCAATCTGGCATTAGAGGGTGATGAATGCAAAGTCCACTTCGACAATAACAGCATGCCATTTCGTCCCAGTAGCTCTACGGTAGAGCGTCAGCTGACCAGATCGAAGATCTGTCACTTAATTCCCGGTTAAGTCATCCAGTTTCTTTACGCCTATTAAAAGTGAATATATTTCACAGTAGTTAATACTGTTTTAATTTCATGCCATTATTTTATAAATTAATTTGTGAAACGTGAAATATCTCGAGAACGATTAATGATAGCTTTCCAAAGTATATGCCATTCGTTTCCGAATGAGAAATTACATAAAATGTCATTATTTATGTAATATTATTGAAGCTTCTGATTTGTTTTAATATTTTTTTAATTTCCTTGAAAATTAGGGAGGGGGGGAGGGGAGAGATCTTCTGCGCATTCGATTACGTTTAAGGTCAATAAATTTTCAGTATTGACTGATTGTAATATTTGTACCAAATTTCATTTGAAACGCTCCATTCGTTCGTGAAATATCGCACTCATGGACACACACACACTGATATACATACACACTAGCATACATACATACACACTAACATACATACTCACTGACATACATACACTAACATATATACATGCACACTAACATACATATATACACACTAACATACATACATACATGTACACAGGCATTGCCTAAAAAACGCTCGATTCGGGTACATGGATCTTTGAAACGTACTCTTCCATCAAAAATTCGAATTCTGAACCCGGTCCCAATGCTTTCCTTATACATTATACTATGTATATATGTATATAGGGAAAGTAAAAATTGTTAACTTTATCATCTACGAAGCTAACCTAAAATCCCACACACTCTCACAGACTTAACAACTAAAAATATCCTATTTAAATTCTATGATGCTCACATAAAAAATGCAACTCATTGCAATATATTTATTCCACGTATAGGATTTCTAGAAAAATCCTTAGGCACCCCAATAACCTTTTAAGGAAAGGTTCGGGAATGTAATAGAGTGTCCATGAACAATCGAATAAAAGTGATTGCAGCGACCCTAGTGGAGAACTAAAAAAATAGGATAACAAACTAGACAACAAAGCGAGATGGAAGGAAAATGACAATTACAAAATAGCAGAAAATTATCTAATTAGCGGAAATTGACTTCAGGAACGAATAAAACGTGCAATAAATATAAGGCAATAAATACCTGTCAAAAAGTCGTAAATATCAGGGTTTGTAACACGACGACACTTACCATTCTTATCCAATCACCTTTTTTGTCTATCTCACTTTGTTGCCAAGTTTGTTATCCTAACGTTTTAAATTCTCCGCTATGGGTCCTGCAATCAGTTTTGTTGGATGGACCAGGGTCACTTTAATATAGATTGACTTGACATATACTCATATACCTTTCCTTGCAAAGTGATTGGGATGCTTAAGGACTTTTCTAAAGAGCCCTGGTTATAGTACTACGATGTAATTAAAACCATCCCTTATTATGGCATCACTTTGAGGTGAAATTATCCCGAAAAGTACTTCACCCCTCTGAATTTAACTTGTATTTCTTTATTAGCAAATGCCATTGCTGTAGGATCGGCAGTATCAGTGATAATCGACAGATGTCACGGGTGATCGGCATTTATGATAAATATTTTTCTTATTTCAATAATCTGATTCAAATTTTGTCTGAAAATCCAATCGATATTTTCATTAATGATTCATTTTAATTGCATTTCGAAAAATAAAAAAGTATAAACTAAATGTAATTTATGATATTCTTTCATTTTCAGAAAGTTTAAAAAAATAGGATGTCACGATATCAAGTTGAGGTATGTAATAATTATACCTTATATTCTATTAAATATCCAACTATCTATTAGATCTATTAAAAATAATCTATTAATGATCATTGGTAAGTATTTACTTCATCATGCACGGACGCCATGATTCAAATATCCCATTTCAATACCTTTTGCAGAAATATCTATAGACCAAATTTCACCCAAACTTATTAGAAATATCCTTTAAAATACGAGAAAGCGAGTTCATGAAAAATAGGGCTAAAAATCGCCACCAGCAGAAATTCGACGCTGAACACGGAAACTGTATGAAATATGCGTAATATCTGAATGTGTCATTTTGAAGTAAAGGCATCGAAAACTGAAACCTGAAGTGCAACTATTAATTTTTGTGTCAATTTTTCGATATTAAAAGCATCATTTCCGTTATTATCATTGAACACATTTTTTAGCAAGTATTTTCATCCATGTGGCAACTATCGGAATTTTTCCATAAGCAGGAATAACATGTTGCTAATGTACGTGTAAACCCATTAGCAGATGTATCCGACGCCTGAGGATCATTCTGCAATATCGACGCAGTTATGAAATCATAAATACTTTAGCCAAACATCTGATCTCAATAAAGTTTAACAAAACAAGTCAAAAAGTATGCAAGAATTCGCTGCGCCGTTTTCGACTTATAAGCTGTCATGACAGACAAATATATGATACATTGCCAATTATATGTTGAGTCGCGTAAAAATTTCACTCACTTTTATCGATAGCGTCACTCAATTCCGCTGATACTTAGAGGAAATTATTGACACGACGAGACATTCATCTTGGCATGTTCCGAAAAATATTCTCAATTTGCGATTCGACTGTTAAATGCATCTGCAGAAGGCTTTGAACATGATCCATTTAATCATGATCACGTTCATTCTATTAATGGGGAAACGTTAATGCTCTACAGTTCTTGACAAAATCGTGGTGTGAAGGTATATTTATGGCCATGTTGCAAAAGTTGGGATGCTTTCAAAATGAACTTTGAAAATAAATATAAACGTTTTCATTAGAAGTTGGAAACTCAGTAGAAAAACTCCGTGTAACTTGAAAGATCAAAATCTACGAATTTGCTCCTCTTTCATCTCAACCACTCAAAATCACTCTCCTGTGATTTATTCATGTGGTGAAGATGCTGTTTCAACAAGAGCCAAGTCGAATTTTTACTTTCTCATATAGTATAAAGAAAGTATTATTTTCACGAAAATTTCCGATTTCAAGATTTGGATGACACCATGTTTTAAGACGTCTTGAACCCGTTTCGACTATTTTTAGAGGGATGTCTGTCTGACTGTGGTTGATTTCTTATGTATCCGATAGCAGCCACACATATTAATAGATTTTCACGAAATTTTATATCTGGCTTTGTTATCAAAAAATCTAAAACTAGATAGCGTTTTTTTTAAATTCCACCGAAAACTTCGAAATGTATTCGATATTTTATATTTCTTGGTGATATACATGGTGTTATATTTGATATACGTGGCAGCATAGGACAACATTGAACGTAATCATGGCTAAAAGGGTTTATTGATGGCTCAATGATCACGGAATTTTATATATCCAATCATTGTTGTGAAAAATAGCCGCCATACAATTTTTTTGCTCGTGATGTCATTAGCCCTCCTTGGGGGCAAGTTATCCCCCGGGGGTACATTATCAAGTATGGTAATCCATCGAAATATTTTTTCAATCCCTTTAAAGTGAAAGGTAGCACACTATAATTGTAATCATTTAGACTCACGATACTAATTTTTCAATTTTTTTCTCGTAAAATTTGAAACAAAAATGATAAAAAGTATAAGAAAGTCTGGTTGAGCCGCACTCGAGTTATGTACATATGAGCAGTGGTAGATGAGCCCTTTTCTTTTCAACACGAGTCTCCCTGACGATCAGGCTCATGAAGAACGAGAAGCGAAGTCGTAAATTTTACAGATGAACAAAGGTACAGTGGTGTTAAAAAAAAATGTATTTTCCTGTACACGGTATTTTAAAAATAAATGTTCGATATTGCGTAGCAGCCCTAAAGTTGTATCCTGTTTTTAGTGCATTTCTCGCTATGAAAATGTCAGTGTCGTCTCCCTCTAGAAATTATGACGCGTCACTCCATATCATCTAGAAAATTTAACTAAATATGTTTCTTTAATTATAAAAAAATATTTATTATTAAATATTTAAAAAACAAGAACGGTATTATTATGGACAAGGGAAGCCAAGTTCCTTCTCCATTTCTAATGAAGCAGAACCAACTAACATTTGACTGAATTCTGGGATCCCTTTGACTCTAAAACTACAATAGGGAGGAAGATGACAGATTTTGTACATATATATAATTACACACAGATGTGTAAAATCACAATTTCAATCATTTCAATCATGTGGGAAATACTCCGAAACTCGCATAAAGCTGTTGTTGTTGAGACCCAGACCGTCTGATCCACCAGAAAGGTGTAAGGTAACCGTTTGGACGGCCGGGAAGTGCCACCCAATTTAGACCGGAATCCAGTGGGGGAGGCATCCACACGGACCGTACCCTCCTTCCCCTACCACCAACCTCTCGGAAGGACTTACGGACCCACATGTTTAACGTGATCGCACTCCGCATGAACACGGCGGCAGTTGTGGCAGCGTGCAAATCCAGCGCGCAAACCACCGGGCTACCGCGCCCGAAAATGTGCCAACTGCATGCGGTGTTCCCAGGTGGTCACCCACCCAAGCACTAACCGCGCCCGATGCTGCTTGACTTCGGTGATCTAACGAGAACCGATGTTTTCAGCACGGTAGGGCCGTTGGCATTAGCATAAAGCTGTTGTTGTTGTTGTTGAAACCCAGACCGTCCGACCTACCAGAAAGGTGCAAGGTAACTGTTTGGACGGTCGGGAAGTGCCACCCAATTTATACCAGAACCCAGAGGGGGAGGCATCCACAGGGACCGTACGCTCCTTCCCCTACCACCAACCTCTCGGAAGGACTTTCGGACCCACATGTTTAACGTGATCGTACTCCGCATGAACACGGCGGCAGTTTTGGCAGTGGCTGGAATCGAACCCGGGCCTATGGAGTGCAACTCCAGAACGCTAACCAATGGGCTACCGCGCCCTAGCATAAAGCTGTTGTTGTTGTTGTTGAGACCCAGACCGTCCGACCTACCAGAAAGGTGTAAGGTAACTTAGCATAAAGCTGTTGTTGTTGTTGAGACCCAGACCGTCCAACCTACCAGAAAGGTGTAAGGTAACTGTATGGACGGCCGGGAAGTGCCACCCAATTTAGACCGGAACCCAGTGGGGGAGGCATCCACAGGGACCGTACCCTCCTTCCCCTACCACCAACCTCTCGGAAGGACTTACGGACCCACATGTTTAACGTGATCGTACTCCGCATGAACACGGCGGCATTTGTGGCAGCGTGCAAATCTAGCGCGCAAACCACGGGGATACCGCACCCGAGATGGCCAACAGCACGCGGCGTTCCGAGGTGGTCACCCACCAAGTACTAACCGCGCCCGATGCTGCTTCACTTCGGTGATCTAACGAGAACCGGTGTTTTCAGCACGGTACGGCCGTTGGCCCTTAGCATAAAGCTGTGAAAGATTTATGCTAAGGGCCAACGGCCGTACCGTGCTGAAAACACCGGTTCTCGTTAGATCACCGAAGTGAAGCAGCATCGGGCGCGGTTAGTACTTGGTAGCATAAAGCTGTGAAAGATTTCAAATTAAAACATAATTTAGCACATAATTATCAAATTAAAAGTATAAAAATGAATGCCCTATTGTAAACAACGCATACTCGCTACATTTCATAAAAATAACGAGTAAACAACACATTTTAAACAACTAATCAAAGCGTGTGCACTTGCCTGTATTGTGATTGAATAGTACTCCCGTATATTAAATACTTTCTTGCTATTCAAATGGGTTGCTTTGATTGCATTGTTCTCCTATATTCTAATGCGTTTAATTTAATATTCAAATTATGAAACCGTATATGTCCTTTTGTATTAGAATTCTCAAATATTGAAATTAATTTTTATACTTTTAATTTGATAATGATGTGCTAAATTATGCTTTAATTCAAAATCTTTTACAGCTTTATGCTAGTTTCGGAGTATTTCCCACATAGGCATTCCTAAATAAATAGTGTTTGTGCATCACTTTATACCCTCCTCTTTAATGTATTCTTTTACATTAAATACTTTAAATATTACTTTTAAATGTATTACTGTCTTTTTTTCTCTATCAAGTTATGGCTATATGTAGGTGAAGTCATTTTTTAAGCATCACTGCAGATAAACAAGTACTTCTCAACATCAATCACTCTGATGATAGTTTATCTAGCTCTTCGAAAGTTGTTAAACAATAAAATATTTCATTTATTTGAAGAGAAAATTACTTTGTTCGTGAAACAGTACCACAATATAAAAGAAAAAAATTATTAAGTATTAAAATGAATGATATTTTAACAAAAACTAAAACAAATAGGATTTTAAAAGTAAGGCAAATAGTATTAACAAATATATAAAGTTATAGTTAGCAACAAATATTTGTTTTATGCTGCTTTGCTAGGTATTTTATTTTTCAGTGAAGTTAGATAGAAGTTTAAAAGAATTATTTTATGTTTTATGTAACTCGCTAGAATTTAAGTCTGTCAAAGGTAGAGAAAGTAATACTTTTAAAATATTAAGCTGAAACTGTTTAATAAATTTTATTCCATTTAATAATGCATAGCGCTTAGCGTTGAAAAAAGTTGTTAGTCCTGTTAGATTCTGTCTGGTCGATCCTTCTAGGTTACCGACGGCTTCTTCTGAATTTTACTCACCCATTTTCTCCCATCAGGGGAGAAATCATAATTTTGGATCTGTTTGAATCTGTCCTGTAGTGATACCACATTTTCGCAAAAATTCAGCTTTCTGGGTTACTAGGGGGGGAGGGGGTTAGAGAGTCTAGATAGACTTTTCGAAAATCCACTATTTTCGTCATCCCTGGAGAAGAAATCGAAAATCCAGATCTTTTAGGTTCTGTCCAGTGGTCGATGCAATAAGATTGTCTTCTCGTTCACTTGGAGAGTTCTGGAGATTCTAGTAAGACACAAACACGTTACATAATTATTATATGAAACACGTTATACAATTATTATATAAAACACGTTACATTACTTATATAAAACATATTACACAATTATTACATGCAACCATAAAGAAGTATATTTAAACCCCCTAACTCTCTCTATAATATGCAATGACTACTTTTTTCGCACCAAGGTTATGATTTTCAATATTAACAGCATAATATTTTTGGCATTAAATTGACGCCCCATAAATTAGACATGTTTGACTACTTATAAGTTCATACAGAATGACTTATTCATACTCGCGTGCAAAATCCTCATCAAAATAAAATTCGCATTCACTTAATATTCGCATTGTGAAATAAATGACTATGGACGAATTTATGGGCGTTAAGATGCCAAACAACTACAAAAAGTATCTTCTCTCGTGAATGGAACGAACTAGATCCACGAGAATGATTTTAGCAGATTTGTAGCATAATATTGTATATGAAAAATTGACGTGTTTAATGATACTAACTGCTTTTTTAATTTTATGAAATTTTTTTATAAATCTATTTGAAAATTCTAATTCTGCTATATTTTTAGAACTGTCTATGCTAGCGTTTTAAAGTTTGTGTTATTAGTTTCCCAAGGAAAAATTACGTTTAAAATGACCATTTATTTATCGTTTATGAGGATCCTATATTTTTAGTGATTATTTCAAAATTTCATTACATTTTTTTCGGAGTCTTCCGAACATTTGATTACGTTTGAAATCAGTAGGATTTCGGTATTTACTGATTGCAATAATCGTTCCAAATTATTTTCGAAACGCTTCAGTCGTTCGTGAGATGTCGTGTCCACGGGCTCGCAAACACACACACTAACATACATACATACACACCGACATACATACATACACACCGACATACATACATACACACCGACATACATACATACACACCGACATACATACATTCACACCGACATACATACATACATACACACCAACATACATTACATGCACACACAGTTATCACCTCTTTCATCCCGTCGCAATACTTTCTTATATAGTATGTACTTAATGTGTTTTCCATGTATTTAATGTATTGTTACTATGTATTTTCTTATATACTATGTATATAAGAAAAGTCATAATGTTTAGAAAATTTGCTTGTATCCTGCTCTTTTGCTATTTAATATCATCTTTATACTTTTCGCAGATTTACACACATTTATACGTATTAATAAAAAATATAGGGATGGATGAAATTAGATTAAATGAACTTGAACAAAATGAATTCTAACTAGTTTGGTTGCCATTTTAAAGTGTGACCGCTTTACCACGGTCAGATTGGAATATGTACTGGGAGTTGTGCAGGCTGTTCAGATCAAAATGCCATACCGCCTACTCTTTAAATTAAGTAACATATACCTTACGGCCAGAGAAATAACACTGCAATTCAGGGTTTAAACTGAAACTTATTAATTGTGCATACAATAATAATACTGCGGCTGGCTGTATAAATAAAAATAGACAGATACAAAACTGCACTTTGCCCGTGTTCTAACGTAAAGATAAATAATTAGAATGGATACACGTTAATTTTAATAAACTATTAAATGAAAGACAACCCATCCTAGGTTTAAAAAGTCATTTAATAAAAGCACCTTTCTCGACGTACATAAGTTTACAGATGAAGGACATGGTGAGACCCGAAAGCGCTTTCACTTTGTGAACTTGTGTACGCCGAGAAAGATGGTTTTATTAAATGTAGTACTTTTATTAAAACACCAATTAAATTTATACTTTTTAAACCTATGATGGGTTGTCTTTAATTTAATAGTAAAGATAAATATTGAATTTAGACTGGGGCTTGGTGATAAAATCATCGCTACCCTAACCGACGTAACAGAGTATAAATAGCCGATTCTTACCAAACTGCATCAGCGGCCATCTAGGCCTTATCCTAGACAAATAGTGAGGTACTAGATTCTGGCGATCATCGCTATACCCAAATGCTAGTATATCATGCACCAACGGACGTGAACCTTCCGAAATACAACCCACTCAAAGAGCGACTCAAACTTCAGGCAATCCTATCCTCACTTTCACGATCCGAAATGCCGTTCTGCAGGAACACAGAAATGTCACTTGGCTCGGCGATGGGTCTACATAACGGAGCCAGTCAGAAGTTATTAATATGAAGCAAGGCATAAATTATAACGGAAATCATAACTAAAGGTTCTGTAGACCTCCAACTCTGACTAAAGAAGAATCAAAAGCGAATTTTTTGATCTTTCGGAAAGTTTCGAGGTGTAAATTTTGTGATAATATTTTCGGTCGATAAGGAACTGATGTGTTGTTGTTGTTGAAACCCAGACCATCCGACCTACCAGAAAGGTGTAAGGTAACTGTTTGGGCGGCCGGGAAGTGCCACCTAATTCAGACCGGAACCCAGTGGGGGAGGCATCCACAGGGACCGTACCCTCCTTCCCCTACCACCAACCTCTCGGAAGAACTTACGGACCCACATGTTTAACGGGATCGTACTCCGCATGAACACGGCGGCAGTTTTGGCAGTGGCGCAAACCACTGGGCTGCCGCGCCCGAAAAAAGTCAACAACACGTGGTGTTCCCAGGTGGTCACCCACCCAAGTACTAACCGCGCCTGATGCCGCTTGACTTCGGTGATCTAACGAGAACCGGTGTTTTCAGCACGGTAGGGCCGTTGGCCTAGGAACTGATGTGTTGAAGACCCAGACCGTCCGACTCGTCCAGAGGACTAAGAGCAGCTATTTGGACGGCCGGTAGGAACTGATGTGTTAAAGGCCCAGACCATACAGCCAACCCAGTGTAAAAATCGGGCTAAATCGTTCAAAAACATGAAATAACTCAAAAACTAATTTGCATTTTTATAAAATCTCTCTCGCCGAGTTGCACCTTTCCAATACCTGTGTCTCAAAGTTTATGGCCATAAGTCACCTAAATTGTCAGCAACAAACGACGCAAATGAACAGACGAATGGATAAACAAACAGATCAACAGACATACACCTTCCTTTATTATTATAGATGTAAGTATCACATTTAATGACCACTAGCCATTTCGAACCTGCAGAGCGCGGGTGGATATGACTAGGCATTTTATATTCCCATTCTCTTCTGCTTTAGAATATCATAGGTTCATCACACCTGACTGTTTCCAAGAATAAATTTCAGTGCATTCTTAAAGTAGAATTTGTTAATCTTATTTTATTTTTTTTCAATGTTTATGATTTCCTTTCATTATATATTCTATCTGCTCTAGCATGTTTAACATAATGCTTTTACCCGCATTAGGCATTTACAACTTCTTAATCCTGGCATTCTAAGATCTGTTCGTTTTATACTTCCGCTGCTACTTAAGCATAAACGGAAATTGCAGGATGACCTTTCCGGCTGGTGTCCGGGTCGGGGGTGGACGTTGTCACGTGATTTAAGTGTCCGGAAGAGTTGCGGTACGCACTGAAGCATTGGGTAGCCTATTGTCTTTTAAGTGCAGCTACTGTTAGGTGATTTATTCTTTGAAAAGGCCGTTTGCGGATCTGGAGTTCAAGTGCAAAAACGGACTTTAGCAGCTGCATGTATTAACAATGACATTTTTTTAGTATCGTGTTTAGGTGGAACACGTGAATGAAACGAATGTTCGAATAACAGCAGATATGAGTGGAATTAATAATACTTAATGGAGTTTTCATTTCCATTATAAAGTCCAATTTATTTTACGTGTATCAAAGCGTAACAAAATTCTGCTTCTGTGGTTATCTATCCAATAGATCAGTTAAGGAAAGGAAAATATCTGATGCACGTGACTGCCTCCACACACACCGTGATGCATTCTTTTGATATATTCAGAAAATTGTTAATTTCATTCTCAACCATGCCCACGTTAATGACCTTGCATCACAAAATTAAAATCTCACAAATAAAAGGATCGCTTCATGGCAAAACTTCCCCGTCAAGTACGTGATGTCTCACGAACGAATTTTGGACGGAATTTGGTACAAAAATAACAATCAGTGAATATTAAAAACGCAATCAAATGTTCTGAAGATCCCCCAAGTTTTTAAGGGAGATTTTGAAAAAATCATGAAAACTCAAAACATTCAGTAATATTACGAAAATTTCTCGCGTAATTTTTTTTTTAGCTTTGTAACATTTCTGTCAATCGTTTTCAAACAGGAACCGTTTTCTAAATATTGCACTTTTTTCAATTAAATTTATCAAAAAATTACAGAAAATAAGAACAAATGATTAACTAGTTTGAAATCTGTGTACTTTTATATGTGATCAATTTGTTAACACCATTCTCGTGGATTTAGTTCGTTCCATTCACGAGAGAAGATACTTTGTGTAACAGTTTTGTACTTTAACGCCTAACAATTCTCCAACAGTCATCTATTTATAAGAAATTCTCTGCTCTGTAATAGTTGGCGATCCATTTGGCGAACTCTTTTAATTTAAACTCGTCAATTCGGCTGTATTTGACGAAAATATCGTATATATTGATTGACGAAAATATCGTTAACATTACAAAAATGACGCCAAATTGATAAATTAATTTTTAAAGTACTTTAATACATACTTTATTCCTTACATACTTTACATACTCTATTACATACTTTGTTCCTTATTGCGGATGCTATCGATATTAATAATTGGATAGCACTGTCGCGAGGGAGATAGAGCACTGTCGCTCTCGCAGTGCCACACTGCCAATACGTGAGCCGCCACTGTTACAGATATTACTATACTCACTTTGGTTGAATTTCGATAAAGAAACGCTTCTGAAGAAATCTTTAAATAGCGATGCTTTAATTATGATAACCTGTTCATGCCTTTAAAGCATTGCATAATTTTAGTTATGGTTACACTTTTATACATCATTTTAAAATTGACCTCCACTGAAAAACATCTACATCACTTTGGCTATTCATATAATTACTACTTCGTAAGCAGCAATTTCCTAAATTCATGCTCAAACAAGTATACCATTCTGTGAAATACTGCGACAAGCCACTAAACGGTCTGCATTCGCTATCAATTCGTGATTCGTGAACGACTCATCAGTATTCAGGGGACTCCCTGAAACGCTCTCACCTCTGGCACCTTCAGCATCACCAGGATTGTATCGGCAGCTGACGAGGTGCCTCGGAATCGTTTTGGGTGAGGCGCCCCCTAACGATTACAGAAGGGGTGAAAAGGGTTGAAAGTGTTTGGGAATGTACAGAGGTTCGAAAGGGGTGATAAGAGGGTAAAGGAGGCCCTCAAAGGAGCATGCAAAGGAATCTTTACCCCTTTCCCCTCAATTCACCTGTGATCTGACTTGGACGTGAAGGGGATATGCTACGCTCAAGTTAGGATCTTAGGGGATAAGTTGGAATAGGAACTCTGGGTGGTTATTAGGTGCGACTATGTGGAGAATTTTCCATATTATTTAGTTTCAATTTCCAGAACTTCGCCAGGAAAATTGTATCCTGATAATTTTCTTCATCGTTTTTTAATTTTGATACTTTACTAGTCTTTAGTTTTGGTATTTTCTTTATTGTTACTTTCCAATATAGTTGTACAGTGTTTATGACTTTGTTCATTCTGTCCGTTCGCACGATAACTGCCGTAAAAATGACTTTATCAAAATGAAATTTTAGTATGTTGTTGAGACGGTCTGTGGGATATATGAGAATGCAGAAACATAATATCACCCAATTTATTTTGGATTGAACCAAGCTTGAAAAAAAGAAATACATTGAACCCTATGAGACCTCATTTTAACACTTTACAACAAAGTTGAAAAGTGTTTATGACTTTGTTCATTCTGTCTGTCTGTCTATCTGTTCGTTAGCTCGATAACTGCCGTAAAAATGACTTAATCAAAATGCAATTTTATTTTGTTGTTCAGACGGTCTGTAGGACCTATGGGAATATAAATGAATAATATCACCCAATTAGATTTGGATTGAACCCGGGTTGAAAAAATGAAATACATTGAGCCATATGGGACCTAATTTTTCAAACATTTTTTTAAGCGGATTTAAAATTCACAAATTGCTTCGAAAATTTTAGATAATATTCAAATTGTTCCATAAAATATATAAAAAAATTCAGCAAAATATATTCAGTAGTTCTTTAAATAAAAATTAAAATAATAATTACACCTCTTATATGAAACGATCACGTGACCAGGAAACGAAAAAATCACATGACCCACTTCAAAATGATATATGGCATCCATCTTGTTTCAAAATCGTGATTTTTTAAGTTCTTTTTAATTCGTATTGAGTGTTGTATCCGTCCCAAAACTACTTTATTTTTGCTTAAATTCTGTGCATCTACCTACTGAAACAACGCAAATACAATATATTTGAGTTTAAATGAGTATCCAAATTTGATTATTTCGACAACGAAGCCTATTTTTCACTTATGTAAAATGTAAACAGCAAAATATGTAGAATGAGTTGTATTAGAATTGCTGTATTTCTTTAACACAAAATAATTTAGCCCATGGAGTCTGCAGGGCTGATATGAATGAAATATTAATTGATTTTATAAAGAGAAGGACGATTTTTTTCGATGAAATTTTAAGCATAGAGTTTAATGACTTGTAGCTCCATAGTCTTCCTTTTTAAATAAAATAAATTATTATAGTATTGTGATGAATGAAATGAATGGGAGAAAGTTATGAATGAAATGCTGTTTTTATAGAAGATATAGGCGTGTTATTTTTTCTATGACGTCATTTGAGTTAATTTCAGTTGTTTTCGATGAAGTTTTCAAATATAATAAATTATCGTTATTTTATGATAGTTTTAAAAATATTACCGTGGAATGTATCGCATTTTAGAGATATTTAAACCAGGCAATTTATATTTCAATGCCGTCATTTGAATGAAGTTCATTTTTTTCAATGAAGGTTTTAAGTTTTCAAATATAATAAATAAATGTAGTATTGTGATAAGTTTTAGAATATTACCGAGGAATGTATTGCATTTTAGACTTTTTAAAATAAAATTGCATTGAAGTTGGAAAGTGTTTCATAATCAATGCTTTAAGCATGATTGATCTTTCTTGTTCAAATATTTTTTAAGCAGAGTTAAAATTCACAAATTACTTTGAAAATGTTAGAAAATAGACATTTTACCTGATAATTTGAATAAGATAATTTTCATCAAAATATGTTAAGTAGTTTTTAAATTAAAATTGAGATAATAATGACACCCATATTATATGAGCAAATCACATGCTCATTGCAAAATAACATCCTTTTTTTTTTTCACTCATTGAAAATCGTGATTTTTAAGGAAACCTTATATTTAATGCTGCACCTCTCCTAAAACCGTTTCATTTTTGCGCATTATTTGTGTATCTAAATTCTGTACCTACGCAATTACAATATATTTTATTTGAAATGATCACTAAACTTCAATTATTTCTACAACGAAGCCTAATTTTAACTTGTGCAGAAAGTAAAGAAATCAAGCGAGTGTAAGATGAGTTGTATAAGAATTGCTAATTTTTTTAACGCAAAGTTGTTTATCTCTGGAGTTTGAAATAATAAGTGATATGAATGGAATATTCATTGATTTTACTTAGGGAAGCAAGCGATTTTATAACACTTGCCTTTTTTGATGAAGTTTTAAGTTTCCAATTATTGTACGTTGATAAATTTAAAAATATCACAACTGAATGTATCGCATTTTAGAGATATTTAAATAAGATAGCATTTCAGTTGGAAAGTGTTTTATAATAAATGATTTATGCATGATTAATCTTTTTTGTTTTATTTTTGAGCTTATCTTAAATTTGGGACTTTTTTAAGTCATTCCTTTGAGCACTTTTCTTTATTCTTTCATTTTGGTACTTTTCATTATTATTTATAGTACTATAAATAATTATTTATAGTATTAGATGTTTTCTTTATTGATCTTTAATATTGGTTCTTTTCTTTATTATTTTTAATTTGGTATTTATTTCTATTGCTATCTAACTTTACAACTTTTCTTTATTATTCTTTAATTTTGTATAATTATTTATTGTTATTTAATGTCAGTACTTTCTATATCACTAAACTTCAATTATTTCTACAACGAAGCCTAATTTTAACTTGTGCAGAAAGTAAAGAAATCAAGCGAGTGTAAGATGAGTTGTATAAGAATTGCTAATTTTTTTAACGCAAAGTTGTTTATCTCTGGAGTTTGAAATAATAAGTGATATGAATGGAATATTCATTGATTTTACTTAGGGAAGCAAGCGATTTTATAACACTTGCCTTTTTTGATGAAGTTTTAAGTTTCCAATTATTGTACGTTGATAAATTTAAAAATATCACAACTGAATGTATCGCATTTTAGAGATATTTAAATAAGATAGCATTTCAGTTGGAAAGTGTTTTATAATAAATGATTTATGCATGATTAATCTTTTTTGTTTTATTTTTGAGCTTATCTTAAATTTGGGACTTTTTTAAGTCATTCCTTTGAGCACTTTTCTTTATTCTTTCATTTTGGTACTTTTCATTATTATTTATAGTATTAGATGTTTTCTTTATTGATCTTTAATATTGGTTCTTTTCTTTATTATTTTTAATTTGGTATTTATTTCTATTGCTATCTAACTTTACAACTTTTCTTTATTATTCTTTAATTTTGTATAATTATTTATTGTTATTTAATGTCAGTACTTTCTATATTCCATTTTAATTTTGGTACTTTTCTTTATTGCTATCTTATTTTAAAATATTTCGTTATTATCCTTTCATTTTGAAATTATTTTATTTTTTTCTAATTTTGGTTCTTTTTTGTGTTATTCTTTAATTTTAGTACTTTTCTTTTATTTTGCAACTTTTGTCTATGGTTATCCAATTTTTAAACTTTGTTTGTCCAACATCCATTGATGTTGATACTTTATTGTTCTTTAATTTTAGTACTTTTCTGTATTTTTATAATTTGGCAATTTTTTTTATTCTTTATAAGTACTTTTTATTCTACTTTAGTTTTGGGACTTTTTAAAAAAATACTTAAATTTATATATTTTTCTTTGATTGTTTAATTTTCGCACTGACATGAAAATGCCTTCCCTTTTCAACACATATAGTTTATAGGCAGATCAGTGATTCTTAAACTTTTCCACCCCACCTCACGTTAGATCACCGAAGTCAAGCAGCATCGGGCGAGGTTAGTACTTGGGTGGGTCACCACCTGGGAAAACCGCGTGCTGTTGGCATATTTCGAGCTCGGTAGCCCGATGGTTTGCGCGCTGGATTTGCACGCTGCCATAACTGCCGCCGTGTTCATGCGGAGTACGATCACATTAAACATTTGGGTCCGTAAGTCCTTCCGAGAGGTTGGTGGTAGGGGATGGAGTGTACGGTCCCTGTGGATGCCTCCCCCACTAGGTTCCGGTCTAAATTGGGTGGCACTTCCCGGCCGTCCAAACGGTTACCTTACACCTTTCTGGTAGATCGGACGGTCTGGGTCTCAACAACAACAACCCCACCTCACGTCTCACTTCATCAATGCACATTGACTCACTTAGCGCTCTGTTTCCTCTGTTATCTCTTTTATCTTGAAGAAGAATGCCGGTTTTCTCTCCAAAACCAGTTAAAGTCATAGAAAACAAAATAGCAAGGAAATTTCACGCGAAATAAAGTCAGTGCGTCTTACGCACGTTAGTTGCATTACCGTCCACCAGAAAAAGAAAACCGATAAGTAGAATTTTTTGTTGTTGTTTTCTGTCTTCGAAACCGGTTGATCTATCTTACCGGTTGATCTGTTTTATGTTGTGATTGATGAAATATTTCAATTTTCAAACAATTTTAGTCTTCAGTTTCTGAAAAATTTTAAAGAAATTCGAATTTTCATATTTGGGATGACGTCTTACAACATATCTATAGGAGGGGTTTCACTTTGGATGAACACTGAAATTGAAACGTGTAAACGCTATAGTCACTGAAAGTGAACGTTGAAAGAGATGATTGAAAGAAGTTGACCACGGCCAACTTCTCGTCCACTTTGGAAGGTTCATCGTGGATGATTCATCCGAATTGAAACATATAAAAGCGTTTTCAACTTGTGTTTGTTTTCAGCGAAAGTAGATTTCTTAGTCCAATTACAATCATTTTGTATTTTTGAGGTTTATACGAAATTTTGCTCATATAGACTTTTATTTAAACAATAATGCTGATTTATATAAAAAGAAGGATACATTAACACAAGTTATTAAGGTACAAAATGATAAATTTTGTTATGTTATGGATTTTGATTATTTTTATATGATATTTTAATTTTTGTTAATACAGTTTAAAAATTATTTATTAGAATTTTTTTAATTTGAACATTACATTAGATTCTGATATATTAAATAGTTCCTTTTATAAAATCTCTACTATGAGTTGTAAAACATGTTAGATTCGTTTAAACAATGTTGGTATTTATTAGTTGCAAGTCTACTGTTGCACAAGGAAGTAAAACATATTTTTTGAATGCTAAGAAACACCGTTCACAATTTCTTAAAATTTCGGAAAACATTCTGCCTTTTAGGGAAAAAAAATATGAAATATATATAAAATAAAAGGTGCTATAATAAACAGTTTCACATTTACTATGTGTCATAAACTAGCATTTTTAATACTTTACAACATAATTCCAAAGTGTTTATGACTTCATTTGTCTCATTCATTTTGTCTGTCTGTCTGTCCGTTTGCACGGATAACTGTCGTAAAATTGATTTTATCAAAATGAAATTTTAGTATGTTTTTCAGACGGTCTGTGGAACATATGGGAATATAAATGAATAATATTACCCAATTAGTTTTGGATTGAACCCGGGTTGAGAAAATAAAATACATTGAAAGCTATGGGACCTAATTTTTCAAAAATTTTTAAGCAAATTTAAAATTCACAAATTGCTTCGAAAGTTTCAGGAGATATTCAAATTATCCCATAAAAAATATGAAAAAAAATTCAGCAAAATACATTCGGTAGTTTTTTAAATAAAAATTAAAACAATAATGACACACATATTATATGAAGAGATCGCGTCACCCACTTCAAAATAAAATATGGCATCCATCTTGTGTCAAAATCGTGACTTTTAAAGTTTTTTTGAAATTTGTATGTAGTGTTGTATTCGTCTTAAAACCGCTTTATTTTTGCTTAATTTCTGTGCATCTGCATTCTGCAACAACGCAATTACAATATATTTGAGTGATCATCAAACTTTGATTATTTCTACAACGAAGTCTAATTTTCGCATATGGAGAATGTAAACACATCAAGCTGTAACATGAGTTGTATAAGAATTGCTGAATTTCTTTAACCCAAAATTATTTAGCTCTGGAGTCTGCAATATAGCTGATATGAATGAAACATTCATTGATTTTACATAGAGAAGCAGACGATTTGATAGTAGACATTTTCGATAAAGTTTTAAGTATAGAGTTAAATTACTTTTACCTCCATGGTTTTAAGTTTTTAAGTAAAATAAATTATTGTAATGTTGTGATAAATGAAAGCAATGGTAAAAAGTGTATGAATGATATATTTACTGCTTTTTTATTGAGAGCCAGGCGATTTCAACGACGTCATTTGAATAAAGTTCATATTTTTCGATGAAGTTTTAAGTTTTCAAATATAATAAATTAGTGTAGTATTGTGATAATTTTAAAAATCTTACCACTGAATGTATCGCATTTTAGAGATGTTTAAATAAAATTGCATTACAGTTGGAAATTGTTTCATCATCAATGCTTTATGCATGATTGATATTTCTTGTTATAATGATTTATTTACATATTCCAAAACATTGTTGTGTTGTAAAATTTTATACTTCAAATAAGGTTACAGAGAAAAATAATCTTTAAAAATGAAATGTAATTCTGATGTATTCTGGATATAATTTTAAAATAGGCATTAATTCAACAACTGTTAAAATTAACAAGCATTTAGGTAAACAATAATTTCAAAGTGATCAACCAAAGTGAATAATGCAAACCTGCCTTATGTCAAAGGTTGTGAAATTTCTAAAGATTTCGAGTCCAGGCTGGAAATTGAACCTTCGGTCTTTGCTGGCCAGCCGAAGCTTCTTCCATTAAATTACTGGGGCAATATTTGTATTCTATACTAGAAATGGATTCTACATTCTTCTTCAGATTTCCGATCGAAGTGAAACTACATCAGAATTTCCTATGGCAAAAATTTTGCCATAGGAAATTGTTCTTTGAAAAATTCTTGTATTGAAACATCTATTTCTCAGAATGTACTATGAATTTAGATAAGAGGATAACATATATGGATACGGCATCAAATAATGGAAGGGGTTGGAGGCTTTACTAAGGATTTCTCTTATCTAATTTTCAAGATTAGCTTTGAGCTTAGGTAATAACTGCTGGATTCAACACCAAATTTTCGATGAGTAGGGCGGTATATTAAGAATTTTTACTTCCAGTTTCTTTTCCACTTCCGGTTTAAAATATTCCCTTGAAAAATCTATTTCTTGAGATTTATTATAGATAGAGCTTAGATAGTGACTGATATAGACCCAGCATTAAATTTTGGAAGAGTAAAGTGACTCCCTAAGAATTTCCTCTTTTGGTTTTGGCGATGTTACTTCCAATTCAAAAATATGAATTTTCCTTAAAACATTTATTTCTCTTAATCTGATATATATAGATCTAGCTCAGATGATGCCTGGAATGGATTCAATATCAAATTCTGGAGGGAGCAGGGGGATTTACTAAGGTTTCCACTTCAGATTATTTAACCACTTTCGGTCCAAAAAAATTTCTGTGGAACTTCTAATTCTCATTATCTATAGATATATCTTAGATGATGACTGATATGAATTCAGTATTTAATTTCAGAGGAACTCGGGGGCTGGGGATTTTCGAAGAATTTTCACTTTCCGATTTTTTCCCTTCCGGTTCAAAAAATTTTCTCGAGACTTGTATTTATCAAGGTTATCGAGAGTAAATAATGGCAGATATAAATTCAGCATCAAATTCCAGTGAAGGAAGGGAGTGACTAACAATTGTTCTGGAGATGACACTTCTGGTGTCTCCAAAAATTCTAATAAATCCATGAAATAAGTATATAAAAGAGAATAAAAATGATTAGTTAAAATTGAAGTGTATACACAATTTGCCACCATATGAAGACGCCTTCTTAAATTTCTTGTTCTTTATTTATTTTTTAAACAGGCCGGCATCTTAAGCATTATAATACCCGCTAATTAAGCTCATAAACCGTAGATGCCCTTATAAAATCAAAATTTTGTTTTCTTTAGACCTTAATGATTACAATATCCAGCCTGTAGGGCTGTTTGGACACCATTCTACAGTTTCAAGTCTTGCATCGGAATTCGCAACACGGATAATCGCTGTCCATCTAATGCTGTGCCATGCGATGCCATGCCATACGATACTATTCTATACGATGCTGTGCCATACGATGCTGTGCCATACGATGCTGATGGGGTAATATTTTAAGCTTCTAAATTGGAATTGGATGCTAAAAATTTTTTAAATGAGCTGAGTTAATTCCAGCCATGTATTTTCTTAAACCATTCTTGCTTCTTCTGAACTCTGCTACCCTTGTACTATAAATGGTTCTGAATAACCATTTTCTCTTTTGTATAGTCTTTTCAATTATAATTGCTTACCTATAACAAATGCTGACCTCGCATATACCATACGATGCAATGCTATATGAGGTTGTGCCATACGGCGGTACACTTTGACTAACTTTGTACACTTTGGGGAATAATTTTAGCTTCTATATTGGAATTGGTTGCTACACATTTTTATAATGAGTAGAATTGATTCCAGTTACTTATTTTCTCGTTTTTCTTGTACTACACATCCTCAGAACCATCCCCATCTTCTTTTTTGGAGAAACTCTTTTCAATTATTATTATTATCGCTTATATATTATAACAACGCATTTTAAATTTCACATTCTCACCTAAAAATATCTAAAAAAGGTAATTTGACAGCTTTGACGTATACCTAAAAGACAATCACATTACAGATAAGTTACGGAAATTTCTATGATGAATATTTTATGCTGCTTCGTGTGTTATAGATTAAATCGAAACTTAGAGTGAGAATATTTTATGCGCGATGAAAAGCTTGTGATAAATATTCCTGTACAAAAAGGGAATATTGGAAAATCTTAATTTTGAATTTATGTGGGAGGGGGTAGATTTTCTTTCTCACTTGCAATAAATCATGTGACATAATATTAAAAAGCATTAGGCATTTTCATGTATTATGTAAATATTGGCCTCCTTAAGGCAGGTGCTTTCAATTCCAATAGCTTCCACTGCTCCAAGACACTTTTAATGCAAACAGCCAAATATCGTTATCTATAGACTAATCTTTCTGTCTTTTGTTATCTGCGTGCATTGAAATAAGATATATTCGTATCGTCTAAAAATAATACAAAACGAGAATACTTTATTGAATTACATAGAATGTTCCGTTGAAGTTGAATTCATTTCTCATTGAGTGACTTGGCGTGTTTTTGGGGCTACTTTACTCTAATGGTTTGGCGAGCACAGTTTATTGTAATATTAGCGACAAGTCGTCAATATTCAGTAAATTGTAATACGTATAGTTAAAGCGGTATATCATAGTATCGTGCAAGTCGTTGCATTTGTATTGCTATAAAAAAAAATCTGACGTGGGCAGCACATGACTTTCCTTATATAATGCTATGAATTTACTACTTTTATAGCAAAAAAAATAGGTTATTCTTATATTAGATACTTATATTCCTTCCAAGATATTGAATTTTCGTTAATTATTCGTTATATTCATCGATTTAGAGTCATTTTTATCCATTTGGCGAGATTTTCGTTAATTTCGCAACATTTAAAAAACTCGCCAAGTTGGCGACATTCTGACAAATTCGTCGCCAAAATTTCGCCAAGCGTTATGTTATGGACGGAGAAATAAGTTATTCTTATAGCAGATAAAGCCAAGCCAAGACGCTTCGTTACGGGCTTCCATGGGACCGAAGGTCCCTCACGCCCACATCGAAAATAAAAATGTCCACTGTTAGTGAATTTTGAGATGCTGGAGAAAAATAGCAATATGCACTCTTCAATATATGGGTGCTTTGATGAGTCCAGTGGCGACGGATGTTCATGTAGTCGCCTGCATCTTGGAGTGGCTGTAGAGTACTGAGCTGCTGTGGCTGCAAGAGAAATGGGGAGGGCGGGGCCAAGGGCTGGTGACCAATAGAAAATGCTCGCTGGTTTATTTTATAAGATACAAGAATTTCAATTTACATTAAGTGCAGTGAGAATTTATGAAGTTAAGTTAATATACAAGTTTAGAAATAAATTATTTTAAGTATTGAATTTAATAAATAAATCATTTAGATGAAGTGAAGTATCATGAAATAAGTATAGTTCAGGTTTACGTGTTATCAAGGTTAAGTATATTTACAAGTTATATTTACAAGTTCCGTCTCTCGTTGTGAAAAAAGAAGGCCCCTTTCAGGCACACAATACATTAAATTTACAGTTATAAAACATTAAATTGGTACAGTTACTTTATCTACAGTCTAGTCAGAGCTGTCTCTGACTTTCAAAGTGACCGGGCTGGCATCAAAGGCGCGGACAATGCAAGATCAAAGGGATTGAGGGTACGCTGGGGAGGACGAATCAGAGCGCTCCATTTCACTCAGGGTCTGCCGAGGCAGCTCCAGAGTGGAAAAGTGCGAACTTCAACGTCTGCCGGCGTACAAGGTTAGGAGACGCCTGCCTGGAAAGTGATGTCTGTGTGTGTGTGTGTGTGTGTGTGTGTGTGTGAAAGTATGTGTGTGTGTGTGTGTGTGTCAGTGAGTCTGTGGAGACGATAACTGACGAACGAATGGACCGATTCGAACGAAATTCGGTACAAAAATCACAATCCATAAACACTGGAAGCCTAGTGTTTTTATCCGCAATCAAATGTTCAGAACCCCCCCAAATTTTTGAGTGAAATTTTGAAAAATTCGTCAAAAAATCAAAACCGTTAATAAAGTTACGCAAATAGACATTTCTTATGTAATTTTTCATTAGAAAACGATTGACATAAATTTTAGAACGCTAACATGAACCGTTCTCGAGATATTGCACATTTTTCAAAAAAATTATCAAAAAATCATAAAATAAAAAAAATATTTCCTATTGAGAAGTATGTTCACTTTTCAGGTGTAACACCATGAGATAAATTGAGTGACATCATTCTTATGGATCTAGCTCGTTCCATTCACGAAAAAAGATACTTTGAATAATACTTTTGTATTTGAAGGCCAATAGTTATTTATCTGCTGTAGGAATAACTTATTTCTTCGCCCATAACGCTTGGCAAAATTTTGGCGACGAATTTGGCGAAATATCGCCAACTTGGCGGCTTTTTTAATTGTTGCCAAATTAACAAAAATCTCGCCAAATGGATAAAAATGACACTAAATCAATCAAAATGACAACTAATTGAAGAAAATTCAATATCTTGGAAAGAATATTAAGTATCTACTACAAAAATAACATTTTTACTTTCCTTATATACATAATGTATAAGTATTGTGATGGGGTCGAAAATTCAAATTCGAGTTTTCGACGGGAGAGCACGTTTCAAGCATCCCTGATCACGAATCAAACATTTTTGAAGTGATGTCCGTGTGTGTGTGTGTGTGTGTGTGTGTGTATGAAAGTATGTGTGTGTGTGTGTGTGAAAGTATGTGTGTGTGTGTCAGTGAATCTGTGGAGACGGTAACTGACGAACGAATGGACCGATTCGAACCAAATTTGGTACAAAAATCACAATCCGTAAACACTGGAAGCCTATTGTTTTTATACGTAATCGAATGTTCAGAACCCCCCTAAATTTTCGAATGAAATTTTGAAAAAATCGTCAAAAAATCAAAACCGCTAATAAAGTTACGCAAATAGACATTTTTTATGTAATTTTCCATTAGAAAACGATTGGCATAAATTTTAGAAGGCTAACATGAAACGTTCTCGAGATATTGTACATTTTTAAAAAAAATTATGAAAAAGTCACATAAAAAAAAAATTCCTATTGCGAAACATGTTCACTTTTCATATGTAATACCATGCGATAAATTGAGTGACATCATTCTCGTGGATCTAGCTCGTTCCATTCACGAAAAAATATACTTTGAATAATACTTTTGTATTTGAACGCCAATAGTCATTTATTTGTTGTAAGAATAACTTTTTTCTTAGTGCATAACGCTTGGCGAGATTTTGGCGACGAATTTGGCGGAATGTCGCCAACTTGGCGACTTTTTTGAAATATTGCCAAATTAATGAAAATCTCGCCCAATGGATAAAAATGATGCTAAATCAATGAAAATTACGACTAATTGCCGAAAATGCAATATCTTGGAAAGAATATTAGTATTTACTATAAGAAAAACCTATTTTTTTACTGTAAAAGTGGTAAATTCATTACATTATATAAGGAAAGTCATGTGTTGCCCACATCAGATTTTTTTAACTGTAAAAGTTGTAAATTGCATTATATAAGGAAAGTCATGTGTTGCCCACATCAGATTTTTTTAATTTATGGAATGTTTTTATAAATTTATTTGAAAAATGTGCAATATCTGGAGAACAGTTCATGCTAGCGTTCTAAAGTTTATGTCTATCGTTTTCTAAGGAAAAATTGGATAAGAAATGTCTATTTGTGTAACTGTATTAAAGGTTTCGATTTTTTGATGATTTTTTTTAAATTTTACTTGAAAATTTAGGGGGGGGGGTTCTGAACATTCGATTGCGTTTAAAAACAATAGGCTTCCAGTATTCAGGGATTGTGATTTTTGTACCAAATTTCATTCGAATCGCTCCATTCGTTCGTGAGATATCGTCTCCACAGACTCACTGACACACACACATACATGCTTTCACACACACACACACACACACATACTTTCACACACACACACACACACACACACACACACACACACACACACACACACACATACTTTCACGCATATACACACACACATCACCTCAAAAGTGGTTGATTCGTGATCAGGGATGCTTGAAGCGTGCTCTCCCGTCGAAAACTCGAATTCGAATTTTCAACCCCGTCACAATACTTTGCCATTGTATATAAAGAAAATAAAAATCTAATGTGTCCAACGCATGTCTCCCTACAGATTATCGAACTTCGATATTATGTGAGCATAATAGCACAAATTAGAGGTTTTTATCACTAGATTACGCTGGAAATCCTTAAGGTTTATTCCGTTATCGACTTAAGTACACATACTACCAGATTTCATATAATGTGCTCGATTAATTCATAGAAACATTGCGTTTCCTGTGACAAATTAAAATTCCTATTAGAAGGTCTCACGATAATTACCAAACAGAGCTGTTTATTTGTAGTTAAAAGTGGTTACAAAATATGTTTTCATTGGATAATAGTAAACATACGTTATTTTTACTTTCCTTATATACATAATATAAGGAAAGTATTGTGACGGGGTCGAAAATTCGAATTCGAGTTTTTGACGGGAGAGCACGTTTCAAGCATCCCTGATCACGAATCAAACATTTTTGGAGTGATGTCTGTGTGTGTGTGTGTGTGTGAAAGTATGTGTGTGTGTGTGTGTGTGTGTGTGTGTGTGTCAGTCAGTGAGACTGTGGAGACGATAACTGACGAACGAATGGACCGATTGGAACTAAATTTGGTACAAAAATCACAATCCGTAAACACTGGAAGCCTATTGTTTTTATACGCAATCGAATGTTCAGAACCTCCCTAAATTTTCGAATGAAATTTTGAAAAAATCGTCAAAAAATCAAAACCACTAATAAAGTTACGCAAATAGACATTTCTTATGTAATTTTTCATTAGAAAACGATTGACATAAATTCAGAACGCTAATATGAACCGTTCTCTAGATATTGTACATCTTTCAAAAAAATTATTAAAAAGTCATATAAAATGAAAAAAAAATATTTCCTATTGAGAAACATGTTCGCTTTTCACATGTAATACCCTGCGATAAATTGGGTGACATCATTCTCGTGGATCTAGCTCGTTCCATTCATGAAAAAAGATACTTTGAGTAATACTTTTGCATTTGAACGCCAATAGTCATTTATCTGCTGTAATAACAACTTATTTCTTCGTCCATAACGCTTGGCGAGATTTTGGCGACGAATTTGGCGAAATGTCGTCAACTTGGCGACTTTTTAAAATGTTGCCAAATTAACGAAAATTTCGCCAAATGGATAATAATGACGCTAAATCAATGAAAATGACGACTGATTGTCGAAAATTCAATATCTTGGAAAGAATATTAGTATCTACTATAAGAAAAACCTATTTTTTTTACTGTAAAAGTAGTAAATTCATTACATTATATAAGGAAAGTCTTGTGATGCCCACATCAGATTTTCTTCTTTTTGATTTCATATAAACACGCAGTATCTCAGGCAGGGCAAATGTTATTATTCTGTTAATGTTATTATTCTCCATTAACAAAAATAAAAATATAAAACGGGTATTTTTGTGACGAATTTTAACATATTTATGTTTTCATGATTCCTTTCGGTGTTCGAAAAGTTGAAAGCCTTTGCCTAATTTGAGCTCATCAATATTGACAAACCTATAACAATTATTACTTTCCTTATATACATAATGTATAAGGAAAGTATTGTGACGGGGTCGAGAATTCGAATTTTCGACGGGAGAGCACGTTTCAAGCATCCCTGATCACGAATACAACATTTTTGAAGTAATGTGTGAGTTTCAGTGAGTCTGTGGAGACGATAACTGACGAACGAATGGACCGATCCGAACGAAATTTGGTTCAAAAATCACAATCCATAAATACTGGAAGCCTATTGTTTTTAAACGTAATCGAATGTTCAGAACCCACCTAAATTTTCGAGTAAAATTTTGAAAAAATCATCAAAAAATCAAAACTTTTAATAAAGTTACGGAAATAGACATTTCTTATGTAATTTTTTCCTTAGAAAACGATTGACATAAACTTTGGAACGCTAGCATGAACCATTCTCGAGATATTGTACATTTTTCAAACAAATTTATCAAAAAATCTCATTAATTAAAAAAAAAATTAACTGGTGAGAAACATGTTCACTTTTCATATGTAATATCAAGCGATAAATTTGGTGACATCGTTCTCGTGGATCTAGCTCGTTCCATTCAGGAGAAAAGATAATTTGAGTAATACTTTTGTATGTGAACGCCAATAGTCATTTAACTGCTATAAGAATAACTTATTTCTCCATCCATAACACTTGGCGAGATTTTGGTGACGAATTTGGCGAAATGTCGCCAACTTGGCGACTTTTTGAAATGTTGCCAAATGGATAAAAATGACGCTAAATCAATGAAAATGACGACTAATCCTCGAAAATTCAATATCTTGGAAAGAATATAAGTATTTACTATAAGAAAAACCTATTTTTTTTACTGTAAAAGTAGTAAATTCATTACATTATATAAGGAAAGTCATGTGTTGCCCACATTAGATTTTTTATTGACATAATCGTATAAAATTTCATTAAATTGGCTTAATTTGTTACAGAGGTATACGAAGGACAATACTTAAGCCAGTGCTTTCATTGCAGACGGTTTTTTTTAAATTGAACTTTCACGTGAACATTGGCTGTTAAAGAACGAAAAATGCTATAAAATTATTCTTACGGCGTCGTTTCGAAATTAACAAGGTGGTAATAAGACATGGATCTGAGTCGAAGAGATTTTCAAGCTATGATTTATTATGACTTTCGACAAGGGTTTGACACAGCTGGGGTGGGACAGCCCAGTGGTTAGCACACGGAAATTGCACTCGGTCGACCCGGGTTCGATTTCCGCCACTGCCAAAACTGACGCTGTGTTCACGCGGAGTACGATCACGTTAAACTGGTGGTTCCGTAAGTCCTTCCGAGAGGTTGGTTGTAGGGGGAGGAGCCCTGTGGATGTCACCCCACTGGATTCCGATTTAAATTGGGTGGCACTTCCCGGCCGTCCAAACAGATACCTTACACCTTCGAGTAGGTTGGACGGCCTAGGTCGAAGAAGAATAAGAAGAAGGGTTGACACAGCAACAGTGTGTCTATCAAATGAATTTAACTTTTGGTGATGAAACACCATCCAAAGCAACAATTTCCAATTGATTCCAAGGCTTCCATCTTGGACGTTGGAGTCTCCATGATGAATTTCATGAAGGTAGGCCAAGAGCTACTGTGAAGCCAGAAAGCATAACTGCTGTGCAACAAATTATCGCTTTAGATCGTCAAGTCACACATGGGGAAATTGGGGCAGATTTCAAGGACTCGGCTGCATTCCATTTCACATGATCAACTAAAAGTCAAAAAGGCATAGTTGCCTAAATCAAAAAAAATAATGCGGAATGGGGCATCTTTCTTCATTATGTCAATACAAGCTCACACAGTGCATTTTAAATTATCAATTATTTGAAGCATGAAAATTTGGTTTCAATTACTGTCCTTATTCGCCTGATTTAGCACACAATGATTTTTTCTTGCCCCCAACAATCCAAAGTAAAATGCTTGGTTAACCATTTAGCAGCCCAGAAGCAGCAGTCTTATCAATCTTATAAATCACATATTTCTGCTTTACCAACTTTTGAATGGCGTGATAGTTTTGAAAATTGGTTTATTTGAATGAAAAAAATGTATTGATGCTAAAGCGAACGTTTTAAAAAGCAATAAAACGATTTGTTTCTATACAGCATATTTTGTGTATTACTTTCTAAAAACTTAAATTCTAGCCTACGTAGCACTCTACGTGGAAAAGTAACATTACATCTGGAGAACGGCTCATAATAACTCCAATGCTATCTATTTATTTTTGGTTACATATACTTACAAAGCTTTTAAACATTTGATATTATTTGAATATATTTGTTTAATTTTTGTCTTTTCTCATTTAAAAAAAAATGGGGAATATTTGGAACATGCAAAATTTCTGTACTTACGCTATGTGCTTTTAAATAGAAAAGTACATATAAAATGCAATATAATATTTCAAACGCAATCTTTCAATGTTTGAGCAGAATTAATTAAACTGTTTGATCCTGCTTCTACAGGTTTCACTTTTTTACTTTCCCCATTATACAAAGTATATATAAAAGTAGAGTATTGGAATGGTGTCAAAAATGCTACTCTCCGATATTTATAGATCTATATATTTCAACTATCCCTGAAAGAGAATCAACCATTTTTCCAATAATGCCTGTCTATGAATTTACGGCCACGATATTCCACAAACAAATTGAGAAAATTGAATAAAATTTGGTACGATTATTTCAATTAATAAACGTGAGAAGATTGTCGATTTTAATGGCAGTCGGAGAATCTCAATGTTTCAATTTTTTTTTATTGAAATTTTAAAAGATTAAAAACATCAAAAGTTGTTACTAAAATAGACATTTCTCGTCTACTTTACTTTTTAAAAGAGTCTGATATTATTTAGAAAACGTTTATGCGCCGTTATTGTAATATTTCGTGTTTTTTATTTTAAATGAAAAAATTCATTCATTCTATATTATTAAATATGTAGATTGACATAGTTAATAATATGGAATTCATGTATTAAATGTCGAAAACCCAGACCACCCGACTCGCCCTAGGGCACGAGCAGCAATTTGAGTGGCCGGGAACAACATGTATTAAATGTGTAAAGTATTGTGACTTTTAACAGAAGAGTAAGTGCCAATCATCCCTGAACTTGGGTTGTATGTTTTTGAGGGGATGTCTGTGGATGCGGTCAGGGGGCATTTTGAATGGGGCATTTCGAACGAAATTTGGTTCAAATACAGAAGACCTTCCAATTTCTGAATGGAATTTTAAAATAGTCATTAAAAAATCAGAACCTTCAATAATGTTACCTACATAATGTTTCTTATGTAAATTTTTATTACAAAACGAGTGACTTCAGGACGCTATCATGAACCGTTCTCGAGATATTGCACATTTTTTAAATAAATTTTTCAAAGAAATCCAATTTCTGAATGGAATTTTAAAATAGTCATTAAAAAATCAGAACCTTCAATAATGTTACCTACATAATCGTTTCTTATGTAAATTTTTATTACAAAACGAGTGACTTCAGGACGCTATCATGAACCGTTCTCGAGATATTGCACATTTTTCAAATAAATTTTTCAAAAAAATCACATAAAATTAAAACAATATTAAATCTTGTGAAATAGGTTAACTTATGTAATATTATATGATAAATTTGTTATATAACATCATTCTCGCGAATCTAATTTGTTTCATTCACGAGTGAAGATATACATACTTTGGGTTATAGTTTTCTATTTTGGCGACAAAAAATTCGACAATAGTCGTTTATATAAAAAAGCTCTTTTCTCCATTTATCTATAACGCTTTCATTTAGCTAATATATTTCGTCAACTTAAAAATGTCGTCAACTTGGCAGTATTTCGCCCCAAATAGCCGAAAATATCGCTAAATTTGCAATAATGATTCCAGATGGATGAATTATTTATATTAAAATATTTTAATATAGGGTCTTTTGCGGTTGCTACTAATATTGATCATTGTCAATTCAGAATTGCGCGAAATATAATTTAATTGGGTGGCTTTAATAGGGTATTACAAACTACTTTTGCAGGCTGTCATCCAAAAAAGCACCGAATGCACAATTCAGGGTTAAAAACATTGTGCCATGGCTCTTATATATATATTTTTTTTGTACTGTGAAAGATGTCAATTCATTGCATCGTATAGGAAAAGTCATTTACTGCTCACATCAGTTTTTTTTTTCTTTTATAAAGATTAAAGGGATTAAACGTTTGGTGGTCTAGCGAAGATCCTTTATTCAAATTTCAGCTGGAATATGAATTATTCACGCCAACCCTTCCTATCTGCTTGAGATTCAATTCTATAATTCCTCTATAGAATGTATTCATTCCGTGGCAAAATCCGTGAAAATGACTGTAACTAATAACCCCGCGTTACAAAGAAGGTTACCACAAATGTTTTCACGCCATGCATTAACAGTCATTTTAACTGATGTTTCTGTGTAAACTTTACGAAAACTCCATTCTCCGCTCGTTTTGAGGACGGTTCAACAAAATCTGCAAATGATGAACTGCCATCCCTTTTTTGCTTCTGGCCCAGCAATTATTGCCATCTGCTCCCCCCGATTAAAAATCAACAGATCAACCTCTTGAATAACTTATCAAACAAAGTTTGCGCTCATCAAAACTTGCTAGCAGTCATTAAAAGTTCGCCAGCACGCAAATGATCGAAAGAAAGAGAATAAGCTGTCCCGCCTCCTTTCCGCAATTAAGTTACGATCGTAATTAGACAAATCCCCCTCCCATGATATTGCCGCAACACATTTCTGACTTTTTCCGGAATACTTTTCGGTTTACCAGCGAGCATTAAAGTTGAGTTTTCCAAGTCGTCATTGCATTATATATATCCCCCTTGTAATTAGTCGCCATCATAGATGCATTTGCGCGGGAAAACTTCAAGAGGTCTCGACCCTCCCTCTATGGGACTTCTCCGCATCCCCCCCCCCCTCCCCACCAAGAACATGTGTTCCAAAACGCAGTGGGAGAATTGTTCAGAGAAAGGTTAAAAATAAAAACACTCGCGAGCTAATTGCTGTAATTAAACCTCGCAGTCGGTGGGGTGCTGCTGAGAATTTTTCCCGTTAATTGTTGTTTGACCGTCAAGAATGCACTTGAGGTTCTATTGAAAGGGAGGGGACAGATAAAATTGCCTGTTCGTCCCCCCTCCCACAAAGCAATTAAGGAAACGGAGGCAGAGAAATGGTAGAAAGCAACAGATAGCACAGATATTTGTTGTTTTTGGTATTTTGCCCCTACCTCTGAAGTCAAACTGAAAAGTGAATTTCGTGTAAGAAAGCAATTAAGTAATCAGATCCTCTTTCTAGTGATGGATATAATGCGATGCACAAAATATTGTGCAATAAATATTTATATTCTGCAATTTCTTTATTTGATACAGACCATTGTTTCCTAAGAATCGGTGAATATAACCGGCGAATGGATATAATATTGTAAAGTTGCATTTCAAATGTCAAGTGAAAGAATTGATTCAGTACCATAATGGGTAGAGCGATCGCTCTCTCACCAAAGAGAAGTGGGTGGTTCAACTATCTGCTCAGATAAGTAGGGATATAACATAGGGCCCTGACTCACCTTACAGCTCAATAAATATAGGGCGTCGTCTGAAAAAAAGAAAGTCGGTTGTTCGATCTCCAGCTAAGAAATAAATTCTTTACATGGGAGCACGAGAAAATGAATTCCGTAGCTTAATAGAGTGGTGTCTGACTAGAGGCAGACTAGTGCCTCTAGTCGTGCAATTCCCTACTGAAATACCTCGAGTACAATTCCATATTGAAATACCTCGAGCACAATTCCATACTGAAATAAGTATTCTTTATATTAGAAGCCGAATAACTTAGTTGTAGTTCAAATATAGAGTGAAGGAATTGATACCCAATAGCTAGAGCGCTGTCTGACCAAAGAAAGATCGGTGCTTGAATTATCTGTTCGGATAAGTGATCTGCTTAGATAAGTGGAGCTCAATAGGCAGAACATCGTCTACTTACCAGAGGGAAATCAGTTGCTCAATTCCTGACTGAGATGAGAGTTCCTTACATTGGGACATGAGTCATTTAAACCTGCAGCTCAAAAGATCGAGTGTCGTCTATGCAAAGGAGATGGTTCAATTCTCCACAAAGTAAACAATACTTTACATTAGAACAAGAATAACCAAAACATGTAGCTCAATAGATAGTGCGCCGTCTGTCCAGAGTGGGATGGGTAATTCAGTTACCCACTAAGATAAAAGTTCTTTACATTGAGACCCGCTTGACTCAGCCTTATAACTCAGTGAATAATAGAAACACCTTGATTTATCTATCTATCTATTATTGAGGATAACGCTTGGCGAAAATTTTGGGGACGAATTTGGCAAGATATCGCCAACTTGGTGGCTCTTTTTTAAAAGTTGCGAAATGGACGAAACTGGCCCAAATTGATAAAAATGTCGCCAAATGGGAGGTAATATTTTACATATTTTGAATTCCGTCATATGACCGGCATACCGTCTAGTACATAATAGAAAGTTTGTGGGATAAAAAAAGTAAGTAGTTTAATTTCCCGCTAAGTAAAGAGTATTTTAGAACAAGAGTCATTTAACCCTGTAGCTCAATGGATAGAGCGTCGTTGGATTAGAGAGGTAGATTGGTGATTCAATTACCAGTTGACAGAAAATTTAGTGGAATGATTATAGTACTTAATGTTTTAAATACAATATGGTTCATTATTATCGTGGTGAATTTGAACAGCATAGGATATTAATTATAAAATTTACTTTTGCAATCTTGCAGATTGCAGTATCAGAAGTTAATGTACGAGTATTAAAAGTTAATATCTCAAAATTTCATGTAATGTCATGATACGATGTATTAACTACGATATAATTCACTATGATCGTGGTGAATCTAAACAATATAGAAAATTAATAAGATTAACTTTTTGCAAATATAAAGTTTGCAAAACAGTAATATAATTATTATGGCATTATGTATTAACAAGTACGATATGATTCATTATTATAGTAGAAAATCTAAACCACATAGGATATTAATTATAAAATTATATTTTTGCAGTCGATAATTTCTTGCGCTGCATCAAAAGTTAATGTATTAAGAGTTAATATTGCGAGAGTTAGTAAATCAAAAGTCAATATTTCAAGGTTTATTGTAAAGTTATTATGCCACTCAATATTTTAAGTACGAAAAGCCTTTATTATGTATTTTGATAAATACGAGTATGACCAATATCTATTCTATGTATGGAATATTAATTAATTAATGAGAAAGTTAAGGTAGAATATACATAAAACAAAAATAGATCAGAACTAAATAATCTGATGTGGGTAGTACGTGACTTTCCCTACAGACTCAAATTCATTTCCTCTTTCCCTTTTTCATAATCCATTAAATTGAGTTATTTCAGTTTTCTTGAAATTTCAAGGAGCTGGCGACGTTGCAAAATACATAAAGTTTTCATACAAAAAAATATTGCAGTAAAACTTCAAATCAGACATCATTTAAAATAAGTATCGATGTTATTTTGTGCAATCAAACTCAATTTAATGCATTATGAAAGGAAGAAAAAGAAAATGAATTTGAGCCTGTAGGGAAAGTCATATGCTGCCCACATCAGATTCTTCTTTTCAAATGTGCGTCGAAGACTTTCTGTATGAAGCAAGCGCAGAATTTAATTACCCTTTTCATACCTACTGATCAAGCCAAGGGAGGGTAACCGAAAACAAAAGATGGTCAGAATTAAGAAGGCGCACGTCCGTGACTCAATTTTACCGAATCTTCATCATGCGAACTTCCGGCCCTTACTCAAAATCTCAGAGATAATTATGGAAATTTGGCAACTGACTAAATGCTTACTATTGTAGTATATTTAATGGAAGAATTTTTTGAGGTAAGAACCAACGTGAGAACGCTTGTTGATGGTTTAGAGAAGAGGCTTCTTTACTCGGTAATCTTTTAGCAATGAAGGTATTAGACATGTGTTCAATTTTAAAATTCTGTTTATAAAAAAGTGCTCTTTAAATCATATGCTCTTTAAGTAGATAAATTAGCAAACCACTCCACAAATGATTTAACTATCGAATTTTATGAAATTTTGTCTTATGTTTCGAAGGGGATAAATTCGTTGCACACGCACACACGCAAGCACTCACGCGTACGCGCACACACACACACACACAGAGAGAGAGAGAGAGAGGGTGCATTACGTTAAAAATAGTGGAGTACCTTAAACGTGCAGATTCATCGAAAACACTGCCTACGATTTTCAACACGATTCCAGTGTTTTTCTTGCATGTATTGTAAGGAAAGTAAAAATCTGATATGGGCAGCACATGATTTTCTCTACAGACTAAAATCCATTTTCTCTTTCTTTCATAATTCATTAAATTAAGTTTAATTCCACAAAAAAACCCGGATAATTATAATGATTCTAAATATGCAGTTTTTATTTTGGCAACTGGACATTTGTATTTTCAAAGGCGACATCGCAAAAATACAGTAAAAATCTAAAATATCTCCAGAACGGTTAGTCCTTGAGTAGTTGGTTCGTTCTATTCTTTACGTTGTCAAAAATTAAGTATAAAAGAATCTGATGTGGGCAGCACATCACTTTCCTTATGTAATGCAATGAATTGACTACTTTTACAGTTAAAAAATAGATTATTTTTATAGGAGATATTTATATTCTTTCCCAGATATTGAATTTTCGTCAATGAGTCGTCACTTTCATTGATTTAGCGTCATTTTTATCCATTTGGCAAATTTTTCGTTAATTTAGCAACATTTAAAAAAGTCGCCAAGTTGGCGACATTTCACCCAATTTGTCGCCAAAATCTCGCCAAGCGTTATGGACGGAGAATTAAGTTATCCTTACAGTCGATAAATGACTATTGGCGCTCAAATACAAAAGTATTACTTAAAGTATCTTTTTCATGAATGGAAAGAGCTAGATACACGAGAATGATGTCACCCAATTTATCGCATGGTATTACATATGAAAAGTGAACATGTTTCTCAATAGGAATTCTTTTTTTTCATTTTATAAGACTTTTTGATAATTTTTTTTTAAAATGTGCAATATCTCGAGAACGGTTCATGTTAGCGTTCTAAAATTTATGTCAATCGTTTTCTAATGAAAAATTACATAAGAAATGTCTATTTGCGTAACTTTATTAGAAGTTTTGATTTTTTGATGATTTTTTCAAAATTTCTTTCGAAAATTTAGGGGGGTTCCGAACATTCGATTGCGTATAAAAACAATAGGCTTCCAGTGTTTACGGATTGTAATTTTTGTACGAAATTTTGCTCAAATCGGTCCGTTCGTTCGCCAGTTATCCTCTCCACAGACTCACTGACACACACACACAGATATCACTTCAAAAATGTTCGATTCCTGATCAGGGATGCTTGAAACGTGCTCTCCCGTCGAAAACTCGAATTCGAATTTTCGACCCCGTCACAATACTTTCCTTATACATTATTGTATATAAGGAAAGTAACAAGCATTTAATGGATACATTTGAGATTAAGTAATCTTTTAATTTAGATTTTGACAATTTTTGCCATTTCGCAAAAGAATGTCAGATCCTTCTTTTCCCTATTGTACCAAAATTTAGTCAGCACCTTGGTAACCCACAAGTAACTTATCACCCAATTTTGTTGAATGTGTTCAAATAATTTTTGGGCTAAAGTGGATGTATACATTACATAGACACACACACATAACCTTCATGTTAAAATAGTTTTTCGGGTTCTGTACATCCGTCGAAAAATTCGGATTGCGGTTTTCGACACGATTCCAAGACTTTCTCTGTACATTACCATTATTTCCTTATGTAAGGTTTTGTAAAAAACCGAAAAATATGGGGTTAACAAGCTGATAGGATCAACATTTTTACTTTCCTTATATACATAATGTATAAGGAAAGTATTGTGACGGGGTCGAAAATTCGAAATCGAGTTTTCGACGGGAGAGCACGTTTCAAGCATCCCTGATCATGAATCAAACATTTTTGAAGTGATGTCTGTGTGTGTGTATGTGTGTGTGTGTGTGTGTGTGTGTGTGTGTGTGTGTGTGTGTGTGTGTGTGTGTGTGTGTGTGAAAGTAAGTGTGTGTGTGTGTGTGTGTGTGTCAGTGAGACTGTGGAGACGATAACTGACGAACGAATGGACCGATTCGAACCAAATTTGGTACAAAAATCACAATCCGTAAACACTGGAAGCCTATTGTTTTTATGCGTAATCGAATGTTCAGAACCCCCCTAAATTTTCGAATAAAATTTTAAAAAAATCGTCAAAAAATCAAAACCACTCATAAAGTTACGCAAATAGACATTTCTTATGTAATTTTTCATTAGAAAACGATTGACATAAATTTTAGAACGCTAACATGAGCCGTTCTCTAGATATTGCACATTTTTCAAAAAAATTATTAAAAAGTCATATAAAATGAAAAAAAAAATATTTCCTATTGAGAAACCTGTTCACTTTTCATATGTAATACCATGCGATAAATTGGGTGACATCATTCTCGTGTATCTATCTCGTTCCATTCATGAAAAAAGATACTTTGAGTAATACTTTTTTATTTGAACGCCAATAGTCATTTATCTGCTGTAAGAACAACTTATTTCTTCGTCCGTAATGCTTGGCGAGATTTTGGCGACGAATTTGGCGGAATGTCGCCAACTTGGCGACTTTTTGAAATGTTGCCAAATTAACGAAAATCTCGCCAAATGGATAAAAATGATGCTAAATTAATGAAAATGATGACTAATTGTCGAAAATTCAATATCTTGGAAAGAATATTAGTATCTACTATAAGAAAAACCTATTTTTTTACTGTAAATGTAGTAAATTCATTGCATTATATAAGGAAAGTCATGTGTTGCCCACATCAGATTTTTGATGTGTGTATTTCGATCGAAATAATAATTGACCATTTCCACGATCATCCACCTAGATATAAAGCTTGCTAATGACTTGTAATGGACGTGGATTTATTTAGACTTTTCAAGAAATGTAAAGTTTTTACAAAAATATTCAACATATAATAATAACGGTGAATAACATAGTATACAATATATGAGAAAAATCTACACTACAAAATAATGATGAAAACATAATATATTTCTTTATGAGTTGGTGAAAACCATAAGGAACAAACAGACGTTAAACATTATGCTGAATTAAAAAAATTTTGAGATAATTTTCAGAAATATATTTGTTTGCAAACGTTAAATAGCAGAATGAATTGAGATTATATCTTTAATTAACAGAATTATGAAAACAATATTGCATTTTTAAACAAAATAATAGTAACCTTTCATTTTTAAAACGTTATTAAGAACTTTAAAAGCATTGAAAATAAATGACATTTGTGAGTAATATTTAAGTTTTCATCATAAAAATCTGATAGATACATATTATTTGCTGTCCATACGTCATATTTTTACTTTTCCCACAATACATGATAATGCATAGGGAAAAGTTTTGAAATCGTGTCGAAAATCGTAACTCGAGTTTTCGACAGATCTACACACTTCAAACATTCTAGAACTAGAAAAAATTATTTTTAGCGTGATGTCTGTGTGTGTGTGTCTGTCTGTATGTAGTTCTGTCGGTACAATGTATGTATCCACTGTATCTAAAAACTGTTTGACCAAATGTCACAAAATTTGGTGGATAAATCAGTTGTGGGTTACACTTGTACTGATTAGATGTTGATACGATTTTGAAAAAAAGAACGTGCCTTTTTTGCGAAATGGCCCGTGAAAATCGTATATATCTACTCTAACTGAATAACTAATTGACCGAATTTCACAAAATTTGGCAAATAAGTCACTTGTGGAGTATCCTGATGCTGATTAAATTTTGATGCGATTTGTAAGAAAAGACCGTTTATTTTAGCCAATTAGGGCAGAAAAAATATCAAATTCTAAATTAAAAGTCTCCACTTATGCTTAAATGTATCCATTAAATGCTTGTTTTATTCGTAATTTTTGATGAAGTAAGGAATAAGACCAAACCCATAGTTTTAGGACTACTTGTTCTCAAGATATTTTAGTATTTCTGCCTTTTTGTCATATCGCCTTTGAAAATACGTCAAATTGTGAAATGAAATGAAAATTGAAATAAAACTACGGATTTAGTATCCTATCAAATAATTATACATGTTATTTTATGCAATTAAACTCAATATTATAATTTGGGAAAGAAAAAAAAACAAAAAGGTCAATCATGCATAAAGCATTGATTATGAAACACTTTCCAACTGCAGTGCAATTTTATTTAAGCGTCTCTAAAATGCGATATATTCAGCGGTACTATTTTTTAAATTATCGCAAAACTACAATAATTTATTATACACTCATTGCCATAAAAATGTGCACACCAAGAAGTAATCGTGGGATCGTAACAAAACTTGGTATGAAGATACGTGTCAGGCAGATATG
Source organism: Amaurobius ferox (assembly GCA_951213105.1). Classification (NCBI taxonomy): domain Eukaryota; kingdom Metazoa; phylum Arthropoda; class Arachnida; order Araneae; family Amaurobiidae; genus Amaurobius; species Amaurobius ferox. The sequence continues at coordinate 5,026,558 of OX578138.1, read as the reverse complement.
CAAATGATTAAAAATACAGTGTGTTTGCGCACTGCTGAATGCCACCAGAGGGCGTTGAACTCCGTTCTCCCTGGAGCAGAAAAAAGGTACGCAGAGGCTTTTTGCCTGTACTTAATATGTTGCAGAGGGAAGCTTTTTCATTAAGGATGCCGTTACGCTGCCATCAAAGACAATATGATCATCTGTTAGAGTTCGAGACGGGAAGAATCATCAGGATGGTGGAAGCCGGGTGGTCAGCTCGGCCAGTAGCTCGCCACCTAGGCCGTTCTGACTTTACTGTGAGGAGGTATTGGGACCAGTGGACGAGAGAGAGGTCGCATACACGGCGACCAAGCTTAGGACGCCTTCGGCAGACTAATAACCGAGAAGACCGTCACATCATCCGACACGCATGCACAGCGCCAACTGCAACATTGTTCGCCATCCGGACACAGGCAGCACCATCACTATGGGCTACTGTGTTTGTCCGTACCATCGCGATGCACCTGGTTGAAGCCCATTACGTGCGCTGCCAAAGACACCGTCGCCTCCGTTTGGAGTGGTGTCGCGCTCGACGGGATTGAACCGCAACCGAATGGTCGTCTTCAGCGATGAATCGAGATTCAATTTTGGCAGAGATGACAACCGTGTACCTGTGTGGAGGTCTCGTGGTGAACGCCTCAATTCTGCCTTCGCTTTACAGCGACACAGCGCTCCCACAGCTGGTGTGATAATATGCGGTGCCGTCGCATACGACACCAGGTCACATCTAATATTGATCCACAGAACCATGACAGTCCAGCGGTACTTTCGTCATATTCTCCAGCCACATGTGTCGCTACTTATGGCAAGGCTCCCAGGAGGCATTTTTCAACAGGACAATGCTCGACCACACAGAGCAAGGTTACCACACGAATGCCTCAGCCAGATTACCACCCTTCCCTGGCCTGCCCGATCCCCAGATTTGTCACTGATCAAACATGCCTGGGATCACTTGGGGCGGAAAGTTGGACAGCCTACGAATTTGGTTGAACTAGAGGCGCGCTTACAACAACTGTGGAATGAGATGACGCAGGACACCATACGGGACCTGTATACCTCAATTCCCGTCCGTATCGCATCGTGTATTCACGCTAGAGGTGGCCCAATAGAGTGTTAGAATCTCCATTCTTTTGTAGTTTTTCCTGTGATAAATCATCCTTTTGCTTTGATTTTGTAATCACTTATATCAACGTTGCACTCACATATATAAAATTTCGTTCGGTTATGACAACTCTTTCTTGGTGTGCAAATTTTTATGGCAATTTGTGTATTTGAAAACTTAAAACTTCATCGAAAAGAAATGAACTTTATTCAAATGACGTCATTGAAATATAAATCACCTGGCTCTCTATGTAAAAGCTGTAAATATTTCATTCATACACTTTTATACCATTCCTTTCATTCATCACAATACTACAATAATTTATTTTATTTAAAAATTTAAAACCATGGAGGTAAAAGTAATTTAACTCTTTGCTTAAAACTTCAGCAAAAAAGAATGCTATAAAATCGTCTGCTTCTCTATGTGAAATCAATGAATGTTTCATTCATATCAGCTATATTGCAGACTCCAGGACTAAATAATTTTGCGTTAAAGAAATTCAGCAATTCTTATACAACTCATCCTGCATCTTTATGTGTTTACATTCTCCATAAGTGAAAATTAGGCTTCGTTGTAGAAATGATCAAAGTTTGGTGATCATTTAAACTCAAATATAATGTAAATGCGTTGTTTCAGAATCTGGATGCACAGAAATTAAGCAAAAATAAAGCGGTTTTAGGATGGATACAACACTAAATAAAGAGAAACTTAAAAAGAACTTTAAAAATCACGATTCTGACACAAGATGGATGCCCAAGGCCAACGGCCGTACCGTGCTGAAAACACCGGTTCTCGTTAGATCACCGAAGTCAAGCAGCATCGGGCGCGGTTAGTACTTGGTGGGTGATCACCTCGGAACACCGCGTGCTGTTGGCCATCTCGGGTGCGGTATCCCGTGGTTTGCGCGCTAGATTTGCACGCTACCACAAATGCCGCCGTGTTCATGCGGAGTACGATCACGTTAAACATGTGGGTCCGTAAGTCCTTCCGAGAGGTTGGTGGTAGGGGAAGGAGGGTACGGTCCCTGTGGATGCCTCCCCCACTGGGTTCCGGTCTAAATTGGGTGGCACTTCCCGGCCGTCCATACAGTTACCTTACACCTTTCTGGTAGGTCGGACGGTCTGGGTCTCAACAACAACAACAAGATGGATGCCCTATTTTATTTTAAAGTGGATCACGTGATCTCTTCATATAATATGGGTGTTATTATTATTTAAATTTCTATTTAAAAACTACCGAATATAACTACCGAAAAACTACCGAATACCGGTCCCATAGGATTCAATGTATTTCATTTTTTTAGCCTGGGTTCGGTCTAAAACTAATTGGATCATTATCCATTACATTCCCATAGGTCCCATTGACCGTCTGAATAATATACTAAAATTTCATTTTCATAAAATCATTTTCACGGCAGTTATCGTGCGAACGGACAGACATACAGACAGACAGAATGAACAAAGTCATAAACACTTTTCAACTATGTTGTAAAGTGTTAAAAAGATGAATGTATATAGGAAAAATTATGCACTGCCCACATCAGATTTTTTTTTAAACTACAAAAATCAGAGTACCCATTTCAAGCGTTACTTTGCGAGATAGAATTCAAACTACTATTTATAGAGACAAAATCTGGAAAAATAGTAATCCACAAAAATACCTCTATGCTAACAGCGTGTAAGCTTGATTAAATGTATTGACTGGTTTCGGAGGCAAGTAACCGCCCCCTCTTCAAAATGAAATGGACACCAACAAAAGCTAGAATGGTAAAACCTTATGATACGCGTAGAAGAGATCAATATGAAATATAAATATACGGAAAAATGCAGCGAAGCCTGTCACTCTAGATAGTTCATCTTCAACAAAAGGCCACGTCACTCACTCACTCACTGGTAATGCATAAGCGTGCAAACATCTAGAAAGTTTTCTTAAGAAAAAAAAATGACTGCGTGGTTCATCATCTCCCTGAAGTAAAAAAAACCCTAACATTTAACCTAGCTTTTCAATCACGAATATCCACATTAAGAAATGAACAACCATATCGAAGTGATATTTTCCTTGCCAACAACAGAGGAAAAAGGCGTAAAAAATAAAAAACAAAAATTCCATGGCCATTTCGGCTTTTCCGCCCCCCTCAGTTTCTCTTATTTTCCTTCCCGTTCATTTGACTTAGATGTAATTAAAGCCACAATAATTACAGAGCCGGGCTTTTTTATGGAGGATCACAGCCGCACGCCATTAACAAGTCGCCAGAGCTCCTAAATACCATAATTACCGGATTCATTACGGAACTGGTGTTTCCAGAAACCAGGGGGGAGAGGGTGGATGCCCCCCCCCCCCCCACGAAACGTCCCCTTTGCCACAACGAAACCGAAAATCATCCCAGCAACGGATTTGTTTGAGATAAATGTTGGATTCTGGACGGTACCATCCGCCATTTTGATTCGTAATCTTTCGTATGTTAAGTTTAGTCTATATATGTTAAACTTTGTGCTTCATGCGCATTCACATGATAAACTAGCAATCCGCCCGTTCATTGTATTGAATACATATAATGTAAATGAACTAAATTCACACTTTTTGGTGAATTTAACATTTGAGGATTTTTTTTTCGAAATTTTATAATAATTCTCTAAAAAAATGGAAAACTTCTGTAACAATAATAAACAGACAGACGGAAGCAGAACTTACAATTTTATTTAAACAAATAATAACAATTTTGCAATTAAACAATTGCTTCTTTGTAGACTATGCTTTTGGTCTTCTTATTTGGGACGGTAATAAAGAGAAAGCTTTCATCTATGACTCTTGAGATTAAAAGTTTTGTATTTTTTTATTTCATTAATTTACAAATCTTCCATATTTTAGAGATAGTGGCACAGATTTCTATTGGATCACGTTATCGGATTTTGCATTACATTTGCGGTGGAAAAGCTCCAAAAACGATTGGGTTGAGGGTACAGTTCGAACATGGATACAAACAGACAAAATGCAGACTGACATATTTTAAGTGGGACCCTACCCTACCAAGGCTGCCCATAATTTTTCATATAAGTTCGGTGCAACTGTTTGTTCTCCCGTGATGATGAGACCAACACATGTATTTTCAAATTCACTTATATAGATTAACACTTCATGCAATTTTATTTTTTAAATTAGGGTGATCATATGCTGTTTCTGTTTCAATCCAGACTATTTAAGAGCATGAAAATGAAAGAGTTAAAATAATAAATACATAACATTATTGAAAGTTCTGATTTTTTAATGATTTTTTCAAAATTCCATTCAACATTTTTGAGGTATTATGTCCATTTGGCTATGTTTAAAATCAATAGAGTTCAATATTTTATATTTGTACCAAATTTTGTTCGAGAGATATCACTTCCACAAACTCACGGACACATGCATGCACACACACATCAACACACATACCATCTCAAAACCGTTCGATTCCAGTTCAGGGATGCTTGAAACGTGCTCTTCCGTCGAGAACTCGAATTCGAATTTTCGACCCCATCACAATACTTTTCCTATACATACACTGTGCTATGTAGACAGGTAAAGTAATGAAGTTATTTCTTTTTCTCACCATGAAGTTCAATTTTAGGGAATGGTTGTAGGATTTTTAATGATTGTAGAGTTCAAAATATTCTTATATGTAATAGATATTTCTTATGCTTTAAATTATATAAAAAAAAAAAAGTGAGGTTTGACCTTACCATGGTGTCAAAGTTATATATATATGCAGTTTATCTGGTGGTTTTCCCTACTTTAAAATGGATTTTTTAGATTGTCAGGCAACAAGGACTTTATATTAAATTATTCTTTGTGATTGGCAACGCCTGCTTTAAACATCATATTAAGTTGTTATTTGTAGTCCGATCATCTATATACATGCGTGTGAGTCAACTCTTTAGAGATTTTCTTAAACTATTTCAATTTATAGTACATTGGGGTTATACAATGGTCTTTTGTTGCCATTCAATGAAATGTACTATATGAATATTTGAAGGTGGTGTTTTACAGTCACACCCTGATCATTTTACAGTTACATTACCTTCAATCCTTTGTTAGTCCTTCCATTTTTCCAAATCATTTTAAATGATAAGGGTTGTTTCTGGTCTTTCATATTGATGGCAAGCATTCCCTTGAGTCTTATCTGGTAATAAACTGAATTATTTTCTTTGTTATGGATGCTTTACCATATCTCTCCAAATATGCTACTTTAGTTCATCGATTTAACTTATTAATTTTATCTTATTTATACTCTGCAAATAGCGCAATCAGTAGATGTCTCTTGGAATCTACAGATTTTTAATATACTGATGTTTTGTTAAACTTACCAGTTATAAATGCTTGGTATCTTATATTTAAACTCTTTGATTATATATATATATATTAGTTTCGGAAATGCTTTCACGTGGAAAAAATGTTTTGCCACTATGTTTTGCAACTTTATGTTTTGCAGCTTTATATTTTATGTTTTGCAACTTTTTATCTTATACACTATTC
>OX578138.1:5017241-5020723 GCA_951213105.1 Amaurobius ferox | reverse complement strand
GTATTAATTCCAAATTATCCGGATAGAAATCTATATCTATGACATAGTTATCAGTAAATACAAGACAAATCAGATCATCTACATATCTATAAATTTTATAATCAGTTGAAGTAAAGAATTTTTCATAATGATATAGGTATAAATTAGCTAACATACTGCTACTACAGCCACCTTGTGGAACACCTGAGACTTGTAAGTATAATTTATTACCTTGAAAGAATATAATTATTGAAAAGAACAAAATGGAGAAGCTTAGGAAAATTGGTAAATTTTGTAAGATTAGAATGTTTAGTAATATAAGCATTATATAAAGCTAAAATGACATCATATAGATCAGTGATCTTAATATTATTAAATAGATCTTTAAAATCAAAAGTTTGAAATCCTATTATTTTACCATGCGTTTTTAATTTATTTTTTAATTCCTTACTGTTATTTAGAATAATGTAGCTATCACCAGAATCTCGTAAATTGCTATTTAGTACATTTAAATAATTTAGTAATAATTTACTAGCAGTGGTAGAGTATGAATTATGACCACTAGTAACAGTTCTAAATTTAATAGGATTTTTATGAAATTTAGGTATAAGCACAATATATGGAAATGTCAAAAATTTATTATTAATATCTAAATCACTATACATATTGATAATTTTCAATTTGATACTATTAAGAGAGTGTGAATCAATTTAAATAGACTATTATTTTTTAAATAATCTAGCAGATATTGAATATAGAATTTTTTACAATAATAGCATAATTATTAGAGGCTTTATCTACATAAGTAATAACAAAAGATCTATGTAAATCATTAACAGAATGCTTTATATTATCCATATTATATATGGATCTAGATAAATTAATACTACAAATGGTATTTTTAATAGATCTTAAAATAGTAAATTTCCACATATTAAATGCCTCTAAAGGCTGAGCATATTTAGAAGCTAATCCATAAATAAATTTATCAAGGTCCAGATTGATTGACTTTAACACTTGTTTAGAATTATTACATGAAGGTAACCTGAATTTAGTGCCAAATGACATTATAGTTCTTAAAGATTTATCTTTTACAATGGCTAAGTCTCCAGTAACTATATGACCCAATTGTGGATTTATAAATTCAGCATAATTATCAGCACTACAAATACATTCACCATCTAAATTTGTTGAGGAATCTATGTCGACTGAGAGAGATTTTGAAATTGCATTGTAATTAAAATGGTTCTTCCAATAGGCTTGTTATATTTAAAAGTTTTTGTAACATTCAAATCCTTTACAGGCAATAAATGATGAAATTGATTAAATAAATTCTTAAAGTTTATGGAATTGTAAATAGGATGCTTAAATGATATTACACAATAAGAATTGGAACAGTTATTATGATGAAATTGATTAAGTTTTATTTTTAAATATTTTGATCTAGTAATGAGCAAATCATAGAAAATATGATTAAAATGTTCATTAGTAAGATTTAACTTTAAGAAAATAGCATAAACTGTGTTTAATTGTTTTTTCTTAACTGCAAATACCCATGATTTAATAAATTTCCATTGATATGTGTTATTGAATTGTTGATGCATACTTTTAATCTCCGCTTTAATATCATATTGGGAGGAGCTTCCTTTACCGCGTTTAAATCTTTTGAGTTTAGCCAATTTACTATTATGTAAAAGAGGTTTAAAAAAAAGGTGATTAAAAATAGAATATTTATTATCTACAAAATTATTCTTAACAATATTACCATTGAGATATAACTGATTTAATCCATATGGAAACAGAGTACAATGTGATTTAATATAGAAGTTTTCAAAGAATAATCTATCAGCAGTATTTATTTTAATGTCCAAAATATGTATAGTTATATTTTCAAAACCATGATGAGCAAAGTGTTTATATTCGATTTTATTAGAAGTAGGAAGAAAATTATTATTGTGGATATATTTTTTAACATGATCTCTATGTACATTCATACGTAGATGAATAGGATTACTGGTTTGTCCTATATATTAATACCTAATGAAACTTCTATTAGTAATAATGTTTATTATTTGGATTTAAATCTAATTATAGAACCTGCTCATGGGATAGTTACTAAATTATATGATAAAAAGATTTTTTTAAATTTAATATTAATAAATTATTACCTTTTAATTCCTGCAACTCGATTCAATTGTTTAGAAATATTATACTTAATCAACTTTTTAGAATTTATAGATTATCAGATAAAAAATTTCATGCTTTGCACATTAATAACCTCAAAATTAACCAGTAAAATGTATCAATATCCTGCATATTTAGTCAATAGTATAGTTAATAAGTTTCGATTAGCCTAAAATTCTCATATTCTCCCCTTATTATCTTATTTTAGCCGTACTTCTTCATTCTCCTGCAATTATATTTTCATCTTTTTATCTCGAAGCTTTAACAGTTGAATAACTCATTTTATTGCTTTTGCGCAGTACTGTTTTTATTACTCTCTTTGGCAACAGCAAATCACATCTTTTCAATTTGGCATATGGCAACGATGATCCAGTCATATTTTGCTCGTCATGGTTGCACTGAAGAGGTGCGTTTTGAGGTATTTATGTTTCCTTTATTGTTCCAATCTTTAAGCTTGTCGTCCATATAACACAAGTTTATAGATAAAATCTATCTTGTGTTTCAGAAACAAGCATTTTTGTGTTCATTTCGAAAAGATATATGGACCCGATGAGAATTTTTTCGAAATGAACTTTTCGTAAGCCTAATCTCGTAAGCCTAAATCTCCTCCATGTGCAAGCTTTTTTGCTTGATTTTTTTGTTTTCTTATTTGCATTCCTCATTTTTGAAATTTGTTGATTGTCTTTGTCCTTATGACTTGCATTATGTTTTATTATTTCCTCTTTTTGTCTTAATTTCTTTATATTTGTAGAAAATTTTGGAATAGTGTATTATGAGTTACTACATACATTCTAACTTTGGATTTAATAATTTATTTTTATATATATAAATATATATATATATATATATATATATATATATAAATATATATATATATATATATATATATATATAAATATATATATATATATATATATATATATATATATATATATATATATATATATATATAAATATATATATATATATATATATATATATATATATATATATATATATATATATATATATATATATATATAATATATATATATATATATATATATATAATATATATATATATATATATATATATATATAAATATATATATATATATATATATATATATAAATATATATATATATATATATATATATATATAAATATATATATATATATATATATATATATATATAAATATATATATATATATATATATATATATATATATATAAATATATATATATATATATATATATATATATATATAAATATATATATATATATATATATATATATATATATATATATATATATATATAAATATATATATATATAT